>OZ018319.1:156237384-156410314 GCA_963969495.1 Ceratothoa steindachneri
TTCCGTTTCGGGGGTGAAATTCAGACACGAGGTGTTCTTGAATGTTTCAACTAGGCCGTTCACTTGTTCAAGGTGATTCGTATTCAAAATTATGTCATCGATATAGCGCGGGTAGATGGGAGGCTTGGGCGATATATTGGCAAAGAGGACGCCAAGGGATGACTTCATCGCGACGCCATCGATTTTCACGTACATTTTCCCGTCGGGACCGTAAAACGGGGCTTAATTTGTGCATGCTTGGAAGAGCTGTCGCAATATGTCTTCGGTGACTGACAGCTCACCTTCAAGATGGCGCGATTAAAAAACATTGCCACTCTCATGGCACTACCCTTACTCGTGAAAAACTGAATCAGGACACCTCCATCATCCTGAGACTCCAAAATCGCAGAAGATTGCGGGTGGCCGAAGCCGTCATCATTCAAATGATGAAACCGGCAATTAACGTGCAACTTTAGCCGGAAACCATACTTCCGAAATCTCAGCGTCTCCGAGTTGACCGCCGTTAAAAGACGCACATTTTCAAACTTCACTTTCATTTGCCTCCTTTGCCAGAGAACTAGATCTGAGCGACATATAGTCACATTGGACATTGGACAAAATAAGAGATGAAATATAGGTAGAAGTAGAGAGAGAATAGTAAGAGAGTAAAGTGGTTAAAGGGTGAGTTTAAAGAATAGATGATGTGTAGGAGAAAGAATAAAAAGATCCCTGGTGAAAGGGTAGCTCTGTCAATGTAAATGTAAAGTTTGTGTGTTTTTTGGTTGTTTTGTATTTTTCGATAAACTATGAATTTTAAATCCATAGTTTATATAATTAAATTAAACCTTGTTAAATTTAATTATGATTTCGATCCTATTGATCGATTGATTGCTTTAGGCATTCAAACCTTTATTTTTGGCGGGGGTTTTTATTCCCGCTATGACTTTAGTAAAAAGTTTTTGAAAAGTTTTTGGTTATTAGTAAATTGAATTTTTTTAAAAGTGAGTGTGAATTTTTTTTTTTTTTAATCTTGCGTTTTGCAAGTGGTTTTAATTTAATTTGACTATGCTAAAAGAAACCTGCGAATTACTTTGTATATTGTCAGTTCGGTCAGGTGTATTTTGGGATCACGTCATTTTCTGTCTGTAGCTTGCTACTTTTAAAAGGTCTTATTTGTCGGTCTGCTTCGATTTCTAAGTGTGTACGAGAGAATTCAGGGGTCAAGCGGGCACCAATGGCCTGCCATATCCTCTTAGCTCTCTCGTGGAGCGCCACGTTGATCGGATATAATCCAACCGAGTCGTGGAGCTCCCTTTGTAGTTTACGTTCTCTTCTTCGGGTATTTGTAATGAGTAGAACCGCTTTGTTCTGGATGACTTGTAGTTTCGCAATGTGGGTCTTGGCGCTCGCGTTAGCGGCACCGGGGGGGTACAAGAGTCTCGAGCGAATGCACGCATTGAATATCTTGAGTTTATTTGAGCGAGTTAGGTCGATGAACCTATAAAACTCTCTCAAATCTCTCTTGCTACTCGCGACTGTCCGCCCGATATGACTCTTGTATCCCCCACTGGTGATTTTGAGCCCCAGAACCGTCCCTTCTGAGCAGTAGGGGATTCTCTCCCCTTCTACCCGTAAATCGTTGAAGGTCTTGCGAAACATGGGAATTATTTTGAATTTTTGGGCATTGGTTGATATCTTCCATTTCCTCTCATAAGAGTTGATGTTAGATATCTCCCTAGCCGTATTTCTCGCCATAAATTCCCTGTGAACGTAAGCGGCTGTACAAATTTGTGATATATCGTCAGCGAACTGGACGTATATCGTACCTTCGGAAAGAGGTTGTGGTAGGTCACGTGTATATATGTTGTATAACAGGGGACTGAGACAGCCCCCTTGCGGGACCCTAGATTCAAGCTCGAACTCGGGGCCTTTGTGTTCTTTGATTTGTATATACGCTCTCCTCTCCATTATATAATCGCATAAAATCCTTTCAAGAATGGGGTCGAGGCCTATTTGCAGGATCTTAAATTGCAAGCCTCTCTTCCAAACCTTGTCAAATGCCCTTTTGACATCGCGGAGCACCAGGTCGGCATGCATTTTACTTGCCTTGATGTTCGCAAGTTTTTCCGTAATGACGGCTAGTGCCGTGTCGGTCCCTCTTTTCTTTCTGAAGCCGTGCTGCTGCTCGTTATGCAGGTTGGCTTCGTCGAGAAAGGAGTTGACCCTATTTGCCAATATCTTCTCGAAGACTTTGCCAGCAAATTCTAAGAGAGATATCGGTCGGAAGTTTGCAGGGCAGTCCGGGGGCTTTCCCGATTTGGGAAGGAAGATCATCTTGGCCACTTTCCACTGGTCGGGAAAATAGCCTGTGTTCAGAGCGGCATTCATGATGTTAAGTAGCCCACTCAGAACATTAGGCGGGGCCTTAATGAAATTCTCCCTGGTTAGTCCCGTGGTACCCGGTGCTCTTTGACGAAAGGATTTTAGTGCGACGGAGAGCTCTTGGGCAGTTATTTTACTCCCATAGCCCTCCATCGTTCTTTCCTGCGACACACAATGATGAGGGGAGGTTTTATGTATTTGCGTGTTTAACTGTTGGATAATGTTTTTTTCGAAATCGAGGTCATAATTGTCGTTTTCTTCGGGGGTAATTTTAAAGATTGAGGACCAGAAAGTCCTAAAAATTTCCTCAATCTCTGTCGTCTCGTCAATTTATTTTTCGTCATGTTTAAGTACAATTTTCTTTTGAGGGGGTTGTCCTTTTAAACGTCTGTACGTCTGCCAAAAAGTCCGTGAGTCTCTCTCTATGTCAAGTCCGTCAATTAGTCTGTCTCATACCTGTATTTGTTGGTCTGTAATGAGTGTCTGAAGTTCGTCTTTTATCTGTCTTATTCGTCTATGGGCATTGTGGTTGGGGCCTGTCAGCGCTATTACATTGGACAGGTCTTTATACTCTTGGGCCAGGGCTTTCATGGGGGGAGTCCAAATAGGAGCTGGAAGGGTTTTATATTTTATGCGGGGAATGCTATTTTTATCTGCTTTTATAAGGAGGTCAGTGATTTTATCCAGCTCTTCATCTATTTCTTCTAAATTGGCGTCAATTAAAGGGTCTGGGGTATAATTTAGAAGATAATTTTTGTAGCTTTCCCAGTCCGCCTGCTTATAGCTTTTGCGTTCTGGGATTGCAATTTGAATTGGGTTTACGCTAATTGTGATTTTAACTGCCTGGTGGTCACTTGGAATAATGGGGCCTGGTTCAATGTAATAGTTGT
The DNA here is from genome assembly GCA_963969495.1 of Ceratothoa steindachneri. Lineage (NCBI taxonomy): Eukaryota > Metazoa > Arthropoda > Malacostraca > Isopoda > Cymothoidae > Ceratothoa > Ceratothoa steindachneri. Next base: position 156,240,636 of record OZ018319.1, read on the forward strand.
ATGGAAACCTGATACTGGATAAAACAATATCAGGCTTCGTTGCTGCTTTACCTGTAATGAATGTTGGGAATTCTGGTCCTATTCTAGTCCCGTATTTTCTGTCAAGTAGGACTTCAATGTTTCTACCTGCATTGTTGTAGGAGGTATACCCTGATGCTGCACATCTTGCGTTCAGATCTCCAGCAAAGATTGCATTTTTCTTATGGCTGAAGACCTGTAGAAGGTTGTGCAGGGGTACATAGCCGCGTCTTGGGGGTTGGTACCCCGTGGCCACGACTAGACCCCCTAGGGTAGTGCCTACCTCAATGGCAAGGTAAGATTCATCTAGGTCGGGTAGTCTTTTGTATTTGAAACCTTTTTTGACGGCTATTGCGCAGCTGTCATACCGTTCCTGACTGTGATTTTTGCTGATGACGTCGTATTGAAAAATTTTCATCTCTTTATGAGCGGTCATTCCGTGTTCGTTAATCAATATAATGTCAGGGTCGCTTTGTCGCAGAATGTTGCCATAGATGGAACCTTTTCCGTCCCACCCATCGACATTCATCTGTATGATTGTTAGTCTGTTGGTCATTTGAGTAATGTAGGTTCTTTTAGTGTATGGAGTTAAAGTAGTCGCTTATTCGCGATCTACTTTAGCCCCATGTGGTGTACTGGGCGGGGTGCGCTCCCTGCTGTTTCTTTTCTTTCTAAATTCCGTGTCGGTGATTGTGTAAAAACAGTCCGTGGCCAGCTTAACCTTATTTTGTGAGAGAGCTTCCTCAACCTGTCGTTCCGGTACCTCATCAGAGCATTCCCATTTGTATCGTCCGGTCCTAAGACCTTCTGATACTTCACGGGAGTCCAATTCAGTTGGGAATGGGGCAGATTCAGGGGCGTACAATTTAAGGTTGAAGCCTCTGGAGTGGTATTTTAGTTGGTGCTCCCTTCCTCTAGATGAGGAGGTAGACCGTGGGCCGCGAGTTTTGGAGATCTTTCTCGAACTAGGAGACCTGATCTCCTTGGGTCGGACTGCCTCCTTTGTTGGTGTGGATGTGGGGGTGTGTTTTTGTTTTTTGTGGTGTGGATTTTTTGGGGGTGAGTGGCGCCTGTTTTTGTGTTTGCGTTTCCTTAGGTTTGTTGAGTCGGGGGTCACGTGAGATGGCTGTGTTTGGGGTTTGTATTTTCTGGCACTTTTCTTGGCATTGAGGAGCAACGGTTATTCGCATAACCTCCTCTGAAGGGGGATTATCGGGGAACCACATCTCGCTAAGTCCGTTCCTCACGAGCATACGGTTTACTTCTGTCGCAAAGGTACCAGGTCGTGTGATGTTTTGTATGTGTGCATAGTATATGCAGCACATAATTTTTGTGGAGTGTTCATTCTCGATGTGTAAGAAGGTTTTTTGATCATTTGTCTCGGCAATGGCGGCTTTCGCTACTTTCGCGTAGGTGGAGTTGGCCTTCTTCTCTTACGATTCACGTTGGAGTTTGCTCTGGTTGCTCATTTCCTGTTTTTTTTTTATCGGACATGCCATGGACATGGTCCGGTGCGGGCCTGAGCAATTGAGACATTTGATGAAGCTATTCTTGCAGTCGCGCCAAAAATGGTCACGACCGGCGCAAATGGAGCACAATTTAAGGTCTTTATTTTCAGGGCAGTTGGACGTGGTGTGTTTGTTGTATTTGTAGCACCTGAAGCACATCTGCAAATCAACAAACTCCTCTCGTTCCATCTGCTCTGGGCAAACTCTCACGTTGAAAAGAAGTAATCCATTATCTTTAGCCTTTTGGGCCATAGCCGTGTCTTCAAATACCACTTTAAACACATGTGTATATGTTTTGAATTTAAAAACTTCCGCTACCTTTGCCCATTCGTGGTTGTTCTCGATTTTCCGTTTTATGTCGTCGGCTGAGTGGCTCCCAACCCAGGGGTCGAGGCGCCTGCAGATCAAGCTGCGGTGGGTTCGTATTTGTGGTGGTATCTGTGGTCTGAGGTTGATTGTTTTGAGGCATTCAACGGCTTTCCCGGAGGTCAAGGCTTCACAATCAGCCTCCCTCGCGCAGATAGCCGAGTAACCATTGTTCAAGTCCACTAGTCTTACCAAAGCAATGCGTAGGGATCCGTAAACTGTTTCAAATACCTTTTCTCGGTCAGGTTTCGGGCCCTCCGAGAGGACCCGAAGAGTTATTCGTAGGGTTTCTCTCATGTTAGGTGCATCCTATGATGCGTTACCGTTTGTATGTGTGTAATGTTCACTGTGTTCACTTTTTGTTTTTAGACGGAAAGGGGTGAGAGAGAAAAAGGGGGTTCAATGTCCAAAATTTTTTTTACTTTACCTCAAAATAACTTTTTCCAGGCAAGCGGGTGGGCCAGGGGAGGCTTCGGTCTCCGTTTCCACGAAGGAGCGAAGAATTGTTCCGTTCCGTATTTCCACTGGAAAAGCAAGTAGTCCACTTGTTTACGAAGTATCGCGCTACGATCAACAAGTAGGGTCACTCTATTCACTTTTCTCGCTAAAAATTCACTTTTATTGAAAATCCGTACAATTTGCTGTCAAAGCGGGAGGGGTCTGCTCATGCAAACAAGGCAGTCGACATATAGTCACACAATCTGAGCCTTCCAATTTTATATGTTTCTTGTAGCGCTTAGTTTCCCCATAAAAATTTCCCGCGCCATGATTGGCCAATTTTTGTAATACTTATGTTCGCGTAGAAAAACTGTTAAATACCCAAAACCCAATAGAGGGGGCGGCACCCCGACTGGAGTCAGTTGATTCTGGCTTCAGTCATCATTAAGTCCGCCATGTTTTTACACCCTCTGAAGAGCCCAACCAGGTCCATACTTATCCATCACCTTTCACCACATCCGAGTCATGTTCACGGGGTCCTCATCGGCGGGGCGGGGGTACGCCCCAAGCAGAGTAAAAAAAAAAAATCGTTAACTAATCATGGCATCAAGCAACTCACACTTGATACTGACACACACCACGGACAAGACACACACCACAATAGACCACCACACGCTACTAAACCTAGCCGCCACTCACGACACCCCGATCACCAACATCATCAAACTACGTACAGGCCACAAGCTCGTCTTCCGCTCACAGGAGGACGCGCTAACCTTCCATGAAAAAACAACCGCCGTACTCAACACACACAACCTCACAACAAAACTCACTGACGGTATCCTAAAGAGATACCAGATTCGGGTGACAAGAACCAACCCTTTGTGGCTGGCGTTGACAAATGATGACCTCCGCACACACCTCCGACAGGAGTATGGGGAGGAGGTCATCAAGGACCTGTATTTCAACAGGTCGAAGAACTGGGCAGTGATCACACTGTCCAGCGACATCACCAAAAACATGCTGCTAGACCAAGGCATCAAGGTCTGCGGCACCCTCACAAACTCACAAAACATTGAAGAACAACACAACATTAGACCCACACAATGCCACCGGTGCTACAAGACCGGACACAACACCAGCACCTGTTCAGCAGACTTAATCTGCTCAAAGTGCAGTGTACTGGGGCACCACTACACGTCCTGCACCTCAACCACAGCCCTCTGTGTAAACTGTGTCGACGAGCTCGTTGCCGTCAACCCCAGATCCCCTTACCTAAGTAAGGCCCGCCATGACGCCGTGGAGGCTATTCGGCGCCCACAACAAACACATACAGCCACACACTCCGCCCCCACCCCCCTCCCCTCACTAGAACATTCGCCGCAGCTGCCGGAGCAACGCTGCTTGCTCCCCCTACCTTACCCCAGACGCACCCAACCCCCCCTGCAGCAACCACACCTCACCCACATATCCCATCTCCCCCCACCCCAGCACACAACACTCAGAAACCCCCACTACTACCAACAGTCACACATCACACAACCACCCCCACCCACTCTACACGCCCACCCCCACCCCATTTCAAACAAACCACAACACAAAAACAAAACTACACCTGGCCACTCTGCTCTCAGCGGTGGCAAAAGACATGTCGAGGGGCGACCCTCGCTTATACGCAAAATTACTAAACACACTATTCGACTCCAATGGCATAGAACAGATCACCTTCCCTGAGAAGGTATTGGCTCTAATAGACGAATACATGCAGACCCGCACTCCTTCCCACCCCGATGGGTACACCCCTCCCTCCGGGAACCACTAAAACTGACCACATCGCCACAAATAAAAACACACCGCAGCTTAATCTGCAGGCGTCTCGACCCCTGGGTTGGGAGCCACTCGACAGAGGACATTAAAGAGGAAATCGAACGGAACCACCAATGAGCAAAGGTAGCAGAGGTCATCAAATTTAAACAATACACGCACGTATTTAAGGTTGTATTCGAAGACACGGCCATGGCTCAAAAAGCTAAAGAAAATGGTTTACTTCTCTTCAAGGTAAAAGTCTGCCTAGAGCAGATGGAACGTGAGGAGTTTGTCGAACTTTAAATGTGCTTCAGGTGCTACAAGTACGGCAAACACACCACTTCCGACTGCCCTGAGAAGAAAGAACTAACGCTATGCTCTATCTGTGCTGGTCACGACCATTTTTGGCGTGACTGTAAGAATACCATCCCCCAATGTTTAAATTACGAAGACCCCCACCGGGCTGTCTTTGGCATGTCCGGTCAAAAAACAGGAAATACGAAAGCAAACCCAATTGAAACGGGAAACAGAAGAGAAGAAAGCCAATTCGACTTACGCGAAAGTAGCAAACGCCGCAATTGCGGAGACGAACAGCCAGAAAACTTACCTACACATCGAAAACGAACATTCAACGAAAATAATGTGCTGTATTTACTATCCACACATTGCGAACATTACACACCCAGGTACCTTTGCCACGGAGGTCAATCGCATGCTCGTAAATAACGGGCTGCAGGAGATGTGGTTCCCCGACAACCCTCCTTCAGAGGAGGTTATGCGAATAAGCGTAGCCCCTCAGTGCCAAGAAACGTGCCAAAAAGTGCCAACGCCACAGAACACAGCCATCTCACGAGACCTCCGACTAAACAAACCGAAGGAAACACAATAAAAAAGCAGGCGCCACTTTCACCCAAAAGTGACACTGCAGTTACAACAAACACAGATACACACACCAACCAAGGAAGCAGTACGACCTAAGGAGACCAGGTTTCCACGGTCGAGGAAAATCTCTAAAACTCGTGGCCCAAGGTCTACCTTCTCATCACAGGGAAGGGAACACCAGTTAAAATACCACGAGAGAGGTTTTAACCTGAAATTATATGCCCCCGAATCGGCTCCCTTCCCAACCGAAATCGATTCCCGCCAGTACACCTCATGGGGTTAAAGTAGATCGTCAATAAGCGTCTACTTTAATCCCACACACTAGAGAACTAAAATTACACAAAATGACCGACAGACTTACAATTATACACATGAATGTCGATGGGTGGGCCGGAAAAGGTTCCATCTATGGCAATATTTTGAGACAGAGTGACCCTGACATAATACTTATTTCCGAACACGGACTGACCGCGCAAAAACAATTAAAAATATTTCAATACGACGTCATAAAAAAATGACTTAGATGAATCATACCTTGCCATTGAATTAGGTACTGGCCTAGGGGGACTGGTCGTGGCCACAAGGTACCAATCGCCAAGACGCGGCTATGTGCCCATGCACAACCTCCTGCAGATATTTATCCATCAGAAAAACGTTATTTTTGTCGGAGATCTGAATGCAAGGTGTGCAGCGGCAGGATATACCTCCTACAACAATGCATGCAGAAACATAGAGGTACTACTTGACAGACAATACATGACAAGGATTGGACCAGAATTCCCGACATACATAACGGAAAGAGCAGCAACGAAACCTGATATAGTCCTATCTAGCATCAAGTTTCCTTACAACTACTACATTGAACCGGGCCCCATCATTCTGAGTGACCACCAGGCTATCCAAATCACAGTTAGAGTAAACCCCATTCAAATTGCAATCCCAGAACGCAAAAGCTATAAGCAGCGAACTGGGAAAGCTATAAAAATTAGCTTCTAAATTATATCCCAGACCCTTTATTTGATGCCAATTTAGAAGAAATAGATAAGGAGCTGAAAAAAATCAATGACTTCCTAATAAAAGCCGATGAAAATAGTATTTCCCGTATTAAATATAAAACCCTTCCAGGTCCCCCCTGGACCCATCCCATGAAAGCCCTGGCCCAAGAATATAGGGACCCGTCCAATGTAGTAGCGCTGATAGGCCCCAACACAATGCCCACAGAAGACTAGGACAAATTAAAGACGAACTCCAGACACTAATTACTGACCAATAAATACTAATATGGGACAGATTGATAGAAAGACTCGACATAGAAAGAGATTCACACACATTCTGGCAGACGTTTAAACGTATTAAAGGAAACCCCCCCACAAAAAAGAATAACACTCATTAACGAAGGCAAAGAAATTGACGAGACTGAAGAGATTGAGGAAATGTTTAGGATTTTCTGGTCTTTAATCTTCAAAGTTACCCCAGAAGAAAATGACAATTACGACATCGAATTCGAAACTGACATAATCCAACAGCTAAACACACAAATACACAAAACCTCTCCTCATCATTGTGTGTCGTAGGAAAGAGTGATGGAGGGCTATGGCAGTAAAATAACTGCCCTAGAACTCTCCGTTGCTCTAAAATACTCTTGTCAAAGAGCACCGGGTACCACGTGGCTGACCCGTGAAAATTTTATCAGGGCCCCGCCTAACGTTTGGAGTGGCCTACTTAACATCATGAACGCCGCTCTGAACACGGGCTATTTCCTTGATCAGTGGAAAGTGGCCAAAATGATTTTCATCCCCAAATCGGGAAAGCCCCCGGGCTGCCCTGCCAGCTTTCGACCGATATCTCTCCTAGAATTTGCTGGCAAAGTCTTCAAGAAGATATTGGCTAATAGAGTCAACTCCTTTCTCGACGAGGCCAACTTGCACCATGAACAGCAATACGGCTTCAGAAGGAAAAGAGGGACTAACACGGCACTAGCCTTTGTCACCGTAAGCTCGCTAAAATCAAGGCAAACAAAGGGCATGCCGACCTGGTGCTCCTAGATGTCAAAAAAGCCTTTGATAAGGTTTGGAAGAGAGGACTACAATTTAAGATCCTTCAAGCAGGCCTCAACCCCATTTTTGAGAGGATTTTATGTGACTATATAATGGAGAGGAGAGCATACATTCATATCAGAGGACACAAAGGCCACGAATTCGAACTCGAAGCAGGGGTCCCACAAGGGGGCTGTCTCAGTCCCCTTTTATACAACATTTATACATGCGACTTACCACAACCTTTCTCCCAGGGTACGATATACGTACAGTTCGCTGTCGACATATCGCAAATTTGTACCACCGCTTATGTTCACAAGGAATTTATGGCGAGAAATAAGGCTAGGGAGATATCTAACATCAACTCTTTCGAGAGGAAATGGAAGATATCAACCAATGCCCCCAAATTCAAAATAATTCCCATGTTTCGCAAGACCTTCAATGATATATGTGTAGAAGAGGAGCGAATCCCCTACTGCCTGGAAGGGACGGTTCTGGGGCTCAAAATCACCATAGGGGGCTACAAAAGTCATATTGAGCAAACAGTCGAGAATAGCAAGAGAGATTTGAGGGAATTTTATAGGTTCCGTGAACTAAATCCCTCAAATAAACTCAAGATATTCAATGTGTGCATTCGCTCGAGACTACTGTACCCCACAGTGCCGCTTAACGCGAGCGCCAAGACCCACATTGCGAAACTACAAGTCATCCAGAACAAAGCGGTGCTGCTCATTACAAACACCCGAAGAAGAGAACACAAACGGCAGAGGGAGCTCCACGACTCGGTTGGATTATCTCCGATCAACGTGGCGCTCCACGAGAGAGCTAAGAGGATCTGGCAAGCCATTGGCACCCGCTTGATTCCTGAATTCTCTCGTACACACTTAGACATCGAGGTCGACCGACAAATAAGACCATTTAAGAGCAGTAAATTACAGTCTGACGGTGACGTGACTCCAAAATACACTTGACAAAACCGACAAAATACAGAAAACGACCAGTGTAATGCGCAAGTTTTTTTTAGTAAAAATAAATTCAAATATAAATTCAAACTTTGCAAAAATTCAAATAAACTAAAGTAAACTAGAATAAACTAAACTAAACTAATCTATAATAGGCTAAAATAAACTAAACTAAAATAAAATAAAGCAAACTAAACTAAACTGAAATAAACTGAAATAAACTATAATAAACCTAAACTAAAATAAACTAAACTAAAATAAACTATAAACTAAAATAAAACTATACACTAAAATAAACTATATGGGACATATGGGTCTACATCCCCCGACCTCACATTACTTACTCAGGTAGGTCTTCCCTTTCACATTTTTTACCCACTTTCTGTTTTCTAATTCCTGGTAGACACTGGTGCGGAATGTAATGTTATTTCCAACTTATAATGGCGCCAAGGCAGCTAATTTGACAAATATTAGGACCTAGGGAAGGCGTAACCTTTAATTCTCACTCAGTCTCCGTCGAGGTTTTCGATGGACTTTCGTCATGGCCGAGGTTGATTGTCCGATATTGGGCCTCGATTTTTTTTCGACTCACGACCTATTGGTTGACTCCCACGTCCCGCCTCACGCCATCTTGGAAATAAGCAAGAAGCGGATTACCTTCGCTCAGTCAATCTTCGATCGTGTCGGTGCCTCGCCCATCGCAACTGGCACTGCTACAGCAAGCGAGTGTCCCCGTGCTCACAGCCAAACCACTGGCACTGTGACACGCTCCCGTTGCGTCGTAAAGAGACCTCGTCGTTACCAGGACTAACAAGACCATATAAAAGGGCGGTTAACTTCCCTAGATGGGGAGTGTTTGTAGCACTGCACCTGATTATTCTTAATCTGCAGTACTCCCAATTTTAATATCAAATGAATTCGAGCAGTGATGAGAAGTCAACCATTCATTATCTTTCACTCTCTCTCTAATTTCTCTCTCTCTCTCTCTCTCCCTCCCTCTCTCTCTCTCTCTCTCTCTCTCTCTCTCTCTCTCTCTATATATATATATATATATATATATATATATATAGTACAAGAAAGAGAAATTGGGCGCGAATGAGTTTTTTAGAGGCAAGAGAAAGGGACATTAGAAGAAGACTAGAATCAAAGAGAGCAGAGGGCGGCACAATGAAGGCAATCCTTTACCGAGAAGAAAGAGATAACGCCAGGGAAAAAAAGTTTGAAATTGCTGGCCGGGAATCGAACCCGGGTCTGCTGATTGCTGGTGAGATGCTCTACCGCTGAGCTACCAGGCACAGTGACTCTACTTCACCCAAAGCGTTCCCCATCAAACCCAGTATCTCTCTAAGCTAGGAACCTCCAAGGAATTTTTATACCACATCTTCTTACCCGCTCAAAATTTAAAGGCTCATCCCCCATGTCACATACAAAGAAGAAGGAGCAAATGCAAGTTCTGCGGGTGGTAACAACCACCACAGGGCTTTCGCCATATTTATTTTCTGCCTTTCAAAACAATTTTGAAGACAGAAATAAAAGTGCAGAAACCTTGCATTGCAGACTATATAACAATATAGTACAAGAAAGAAAAATTGGACGCGAATGAGAAATGAGACAAGAAACAGGAGTTTTTTAGAGGCAAGAGAAAGGGACATTAGAAGAAGACTAGAATCAAAGAAAGCAGAGGGCGGCATAATGAAGACGAAAGCCCTGTGGTGGTTGTTACTACCCGCAGAACTTGCATTTGCTCCTTCTTCTATATATATATATATATATATATATATATATATATATATATATATATATATGGTGCCAGAGGTTTATAGTGTGGTCGAATGGGTTTTTTTCCCCTTCGCCCGAAGGGGAGGTATCCAGGGTCCGACGCATCGCCAGGCGAGGGTAGTTTCACCCTATTAGCACGATCACGCGAAAGTTCCTAAGCCGGCAAAGCGAGACTTTGTCCGACTTCCAATGGGACCTTCAAGCTTCTCACAGCTTTCCGCGATGACGCGCTTTCAGGCCACCGCGGTCTCCTGTAATTTCATGCCTTCATTAGCGCAGACAAAAAGGGTCGACCAGGTGTCGGTTCTCTCTATCTCCTTGAAAGGCGCGGCCGCGCGCATCATTATCTCTCTCTCTCTCTATCTATTTATTTATCTCTCTCTTATCTCTGACACGCCTCCATCCCCAGATGGAACTTCAGGGGAAGAAGTGACATCGGAAAATATTTAATTGGGGATTATAACTTAACCCCTTAGTGCCCAACGTTCCCATTTTGGGAACATAACTCTTAATGACTTTTAAGTGCAATGTTCAGCTTAATTCAGCAATTGAGGATCCCAAAATCTAAAACTGTTTTATTCTAATTTTTTTATATATTTGTGTAACATAAAATTTTAGTAACCATATTATGGGTTATCAGATATATACAAAAAATACAATTATCACTTAATATTATAAATATAATAAAAAAAAACAATGTTAAAAGTTTTAATACCTTTCTATTATTTATAATATGATTTTACAAATAATTATTAAAAATTCTAAGATCCACGAGTAATCTTGTATAGGAAAAAATAGGTCTGAATATAATATTCCCAAAATGGGAACGTTGGACACTACTGGAACCTTTTTCTCCCTGTATTTCGATCACACCACACACCACCCGTTCAAATCTGTATCTTGGCGCAATCCACAGGTTTGATGTGATCTTAGTCATTTGAAACTCGGAATACATTGAGTAAACACGTTTAGTGCGTCCTCTCTTCATGGATGCTGCATCGCTTTTGGGCAAGTAACTTGTTTCATTTCGTTATTTTAACTCCTTTTACATTGTGTTCATGGCCAGAATTGATTTTTATTATATAGATATCCAACTAAGTGTAACAAAACAAAAAACTACTAATATATTAATGTAGTAAATTAATGCCTGTTCAGATGCATGTTTGTGTGTGGACACGTGTCTATACGCTTATGTGTATGCACATATGTCTACACACACATATGTGTATGTGCATATCTAAAAGTAATGATCCCGTGCCCAATATGTCAATATTCACTAAAGTACATCATAATTATATCTAAGGACTCATACATTTATACTGTTTGTGTTTTTCACAGAATGAGGAGAGGGACTCCACAATTTCGATTTCTGGAGAATGCGAGAGAAGATGCTGAGGAAAGGAGTAACGCTGATATTTTGATTATTTCACCTGAATCTGGCAATGGGGCAATTGGCAGCGATGAAGAAGGTGACGACGATGATCTGAATCAGCAAAACTTTCTTGAAGAAGTAGTTGGAGAGTTGTAAGTTCAGGCGTGTAGTGATGAAGATTCAGAGAGGAAAGTGTGTCGCCTGCTGCTGCAATTAGGTGGAGAAGAAGCGATAAGGTTGCTCTAAATCATCATAGTGCACCTCAAAAGGTTGGCGAAAACTATCTCGAAAAAGATATGTTTTTCATATTTTCTTTATTTTTTTCCGATGACATGATAAGTTTCATGACTGAACAGACAAATTTCTATTGCAAGACAGGATAAGAATGTTCCAGCTTTCAACGTAAGTGAAGTAGAAATTAGGAATTTTCTATGTTTGGTTCTTTTGAGTGGTTATCATTCTTTACCTTCTGGAAATTCATATTGGTCTACTAGTGAAGATATAGAAGCTTCAATATATTCAAAAACAATGACCAGGGATAGATTTAAAACAATAAAAAGGTATATCCACATCGTTGATAACAACAAATTATCTGAGTCAAAAGTAGCTAAAGTGCAGGCACTTTTAGAGATGCTTCGCACAAATTGTCAACAATTTGGGGTATTTCACGATTTCCTTTTAGTATTGATGAGTCTATGATCTCTTACAAGGGATTACATAGTGCCAAACAATTCATAAAGAATAAACCCCTTCGGTTTGACTTTAAAATGTGGATTATGTGTGGCTCTAATAGCTATCCATACAATTTCTCTATTTATTGCGGAAAATAAGGAAGTACACCATTACCTTTAGGGTATCGGGTAGTGGATCAAATGTTGGAAATTGTTCGAAGCTATTCAAAGCATGTGGATTTTGTTTATAATTTTTTACCAGCCAAAAACTACTAAGTAACTTAACTCAGAAAGTAATCCGTGCTTGCGAAACAGTTTGAGAAAACAGGACAGGGCATTGTCCCCTCCCGAACAACAAGGAAAAGAAAGAGAGAGAGAGAGAGGATTTTATGATTTCAAATCAGATGGATCAGTTATTTGCGTCAAATGGAATGATAGTTCAGTTGTTAATGTTGCAAGCAACTACTACAGCATAACTCCTATTCAAAAGGTAGATAGAAGAGTGAAACAGGAAAAGAAAAAAGCTGTTACGCAACCCCATTTAATTAGCATGTATGTATAATAAATGAATGGGTGGGGTAGATATCTTTGATAGTGTGGTAGAATGGACTCTCGACGATATACCATATATGAATATTCGTTGAGGGAACTATTCATTTATATTTAGAGTGCGTGGTGTCTGGTCGACCGAGGTTATTTATCTTCAATATGCTTAAGAAATGGAACTGAGCTCAAGGATAATAATATGGCTATCATTACTAAAATAGAGTTTTATTAATAAAAACTATTAACAACACACAAAACGGAAAATATTGACATAAACAGAGAATGGAAAGGGTCGTGGGAAATCTAGCTAATCCGAGGATTAAGATTTGGAAGAGATTTCAAAAGGTAAAACAAATAAAAATTAAAGGGATGGGATGGTTCGCTAAACCATTTAAAGCACAGGATAGGGTTGAGAAAAGGGTTAAATACTCAAAGGTAACGTTTAGTTTACGTAATTACACGTGTTGTGCAGAGGAAGGGTGACGTGAAGGAATCTTTGGTCCGTTGGCGAGTTCCAGCCGAAGGTGGAAGGGGGGGGGGGTGGAATTAAATGATCGTGACGTGGCGTCTTGGGAATGAGAACCGTTTCTTGGCGAACGGGCTTGAAGAACAATGGCTGTTCTAGGTTGTTCTCTTCTGAACAACAGGGGAAGGGGGGGTGAGAACCGTCTCTTGTCTACGGGCTCAAAGAACAATAACTGTTCTAATGTTGTTCTCTTTCTGAACAACAGGGGGGGAAGGTTGAGAACCGTTTCTTGTTAACGGGCTCAAAGAACAATGGCTGTTCTAATGTTGTTCTCTTTCTGAACAACAGGGGGGGAGGGTGAGAACCGTTTCTTGTCAACGGGCTCAAGGAACAATGGCTGTTCTAACGTTGTTCTCTTTCTCAACAACAGGGGAAGCCTTGTGGATTTGGCGTCTGTAAGGTTCGAACCTTGGCACTCAAGGGATATTGTCCTCTTCTGGACAATGATGGTGGATCTCGAGGTAGAAGGCCCTTGGTGCACAAAGTGAGACTGGATCGTAGTGATGTCTCGCGAAGAAAATCTGGATCTCGAATCTGCTCTTAGTGGTAAAGTTTCCATATAAATAGTCGAGACATCCCCTTGGCGTAGGGGACAATGGAGTGGGGGCTTCGAGGGAATGCACAGCTGTGCCTGAGAACGATACCTTATCTGCCCATAAGCCTAACTCAATCTGGCGTGATCGGCGCATGGGGCGAACGGAGGGGGGGGGGGGTGTAAACACCTCCTTGGTTCAATATTGCCTCAGGTGGCGGCGATAATGCGCCCGGCTTCAAGGCGAAGATGCACGTGGGTAGCATCGTGTTTCTAAACAACATGTGATAACGGTTGAAATTAAGCGGCCTTAAACCGTTCTATCACAGATAGTTTATTATCTTCTTACCAACCACGCATCACGCATACGATCTAGAAAATGGTGGTGGAATTTGTTTTCACACATTCTGAATATGTCTGTGATAATAGCATACGGATTTTACTAAGATGTAAACCCTTCCACCAATATGACTCACCTACAATTCAGACAATAAATAGTGAGAACGCTCCTAAAAATGGAAAAAGAACGAAAACGGCGCGGTGGGCCAAATGCTCCGGCATGCATAGGCTCAGGATTGGATGGAACCAATCACATTCTGGTACCAGCTTTGCAAAGTAGATGTATAATAATAAGTAGATGTAAATAAATATCAAATAGGATTTGATATGCCCAGCTTTTTTTATGGATGACCTGTAACTAAATTCATGATTACAACTTTAGTATAAAGGAAAAGTAGTGTTTTCGTTTACTAATGGTTATGAATTCTTATGTATATTTACATCCAGTATATGGTTTCATAGGCATAAATTATACATAAAAATTTGATTTTGTCTTCACAAAAGTTGCACGAAATATATATATATATATATATATATATATATATATATATATATATATATATCTAACATGATAAACTGATTAACGAGCATTATTATAAAATAAAAGGATTCTCTTTGTTTATTAATTACATATATCTACTCTATATTGATTTTATAATTTCATTATATCCATTTTGTCAGGAAAACTAGCTCGAAAAGGTCTGTAGTACAGATCATATGAATATATATATATATATATATATATATATATATATATATATATATATATATATATATATATATATATATATATATATATAATGTAAAAGTAGTTTTAGAATGGAATTAAATATATATAAAACACAATTATTCTTCCTTTTTTTAAACCTTTTTTCCCTAAAAAGTACCCCTGAAGTGTCCAACGTATCCATTTTGGGTGCATGTTCAAAAACTACGGTAAATAGTTTTTTATGGTACTGGCAATATCATATTATAGTGGACACAATAAGACTTTCTAAGTCAAATTTCACTCAATTAGAACCATGGGAACTAAGACTAGTAACTAAAGGGTTAAACTCGCATGACAATAGTGGATAAAGTTGAGAATATCTAGGACAAGTTTTCAAAAAATGGAGCCAAAATACAAAATAGTGGAGCTAGCAGTGGTAGTGGTTTTGCGCCATAAATATATATAATCTTTCTTTATGCTACGGCCTAGTTGCCGAAGGATATTTTCTTCCATGATACCATTAAATGGAGTTCACTGGCCCGAGGGTTAGTTTATCCTACGATTATATAAAACTAAACAAGATAAGGATATAAAAGAAATTCATTGTACACAGATAAGCAAAAAAAAAAAAAGGATACGCGTTTCCTTATAATATAGTTGAATATTCAGATTTATTTCCTGGAAAAAAATTAATATACGGATTAAAAAAGGGGAAATGGCTCGGAATTAGTTTGGAAAAGGATCCAATGGGTTTCTAATTAAACTATCAGCCACACAGTTATCGGTGCCTTTTAAATACAAAATGCGGATTTGGAATTGCTGGAGGAACATGCTCCAACGCATCAACCGACCGTTGTTATACTTGACGTTACGTAGATATGATAGGGGTTTGTAGTCTGTTTCCTCTATAAATTCCTTCCCTACTAAATACATCCTAAATTTACGGAATCCCCACACTATAGCGAGGGCTTCTCTCAATTACCGCATAATTTTCTCGCGCGCGAGTAATTTTCTGCTTGCGTAAGCGATGGAGAAACTTTTGCCGTTATCTTCATACTAGAGGAGGACACATCCTATACCGTAATTACTGGCGTCGGTGCGAATGCCAAACAGTTTGTCCGGGTTAGGGATGCGAAGGAATGGAGCGGATGCCGACTTCTCCTTGAGTTGGTTAAACCTGTGAGTCGAAAATGGGGTCCACTCGAGGCGTTCGGGGGCCTTCTTTTTTAATAGCTCGCAAAAGGGGGCGGAGATAGACGCGAAGTTGGGTATGAAGTGACGATATAACGATGCAGAGTCTTTGAAGGATCGCAGCTGCTTTTTGTTGATGGGCAAAGTTATGTCCACGATGGCCCAGATCTTTTCTTGCTGGGGGGCTAACCGATTATTCCCTATATGGAAGCCGAGGTAATCGATAGTGCCAAATGCGAAGTGGAATTTGCTGGGGCCAATTTTCAAATTGTGCTCCCGTAGTCGGTACAAAAGGGCTTGGAGGGTGGTCAAGTGTTGATCCCAATCTTCGGTGGCCACATAAAGGTTATCAAAATAAAAGGTGACGTAGGGTAAGCCTTCTAAAATCCTCTTCATCATCCGGTTATAATTGCTGCAAGCCGTCACTAGACCAAAAGGGAGCCGCAAAACTGCATCAGCCCTTTCTTCGTGGGAAAAGAGGTAAATTTCTTCACTTCTTACCTCAGCAGAATCTGATAATAGGCCTTACATAAATCCAACTCGGAGATGAACTTGCCCTTCTCAAAAAGGTGGAAGTTCTGATCTATGGTAGGGATTTGTCCGGCATCGAATCTGGGGAATTATTAAAGTCGGGCAAGATATGCAACTGGTATTCTTTGTCTTGCTCCACGCAGTCAACTTGAATTAAGCAAAAGGGGTCCAGGAGCTAGCCAGATACAAATGGGGCTTCATCGTAGATTGCAATTATCTGGTAGATGCTCGCGCGCAGGCAGTACCGCTTATGTATGTTAACATGAAAAAAAGCTTCCTTCTTGAGGGGGTTTCAATAAGGTAATCGACGGGAATACGCTTCTTGACTATGTGGTAGGGGCCCTTCTACTGCCTCAACAATATTTTGTTGTCCATGAGGAGGAGAAACAAAACTTCTTCTTCGGAGTTAAATATCCCTTCTTTGGACTTGCAATCAAAGTATGTCTTATAATTGTCAAAATTGATGTCGGCGTCCTGAGACCTAATTGCGGTGCACTTTTCCGGCCCCCTCCCTAAATCCAGTAGATAAGAATAAGAAGTCTGCATGTTTTGATGCAATTTCTGATTGGAATAAAGTTTCTTTAGGATACTCAGGGGGCCTCTGACGTTCCTACAATAAAGAGGTGTAAAGGCGGCGAATCCTAATGTAAGATGGGGGATTTCACGGTAGGCAAAGAAGACTACTGGAAGGAAGGGGTGCTATTCAGTGGGCTGATCTACACACAACTTCCTGAGAATGGCCTTGAGGCTTCCATTTATCCTCTCGCACATTGCATTCTCATTAATTCAGAGGTGAATTGACAACTACGATCCGAAAGGATTTCTTTGGGCAGGTCCACACATGGAAAAAAAAAGGAAAATAAGGGCTTCGGCGCAGGAGATACTGTCGATTTTCTTGAGAGGGACAGCCTTGGGGAATCGGGTGGCAAAATCGACCAGTGTTAAAAGGTAACTATGGCCTTCGCTCGACAGGGGGTGGATCGGTCCGATCAGGTCGATAGCTACTCGGGAAAAGGGTTCAGAGATTAGTGGTCTCTTCTGCAAAGGCGAAGGTTTGACTCGTCCTTTTATTAGCGTCTTTGGCAAATGTCGTACAAACGACAATATCGAAGAATTTCGTCGGTGACGCCAGGCCAATAAAAATATTTGAAGATCCTATGTGCGGTCTTCGTGTGGCTAAAGTGACCAGCAAATAGGCTATCGTGAGCCTTTTGCAGGATTGGAGAGACATGGGAGCCAGGTACACATAGTGTGCGGGACTCGGTGTCTTTTTCCTCGGTTCAAACGCGATAGAGGAGGTCGTCCTTGATGAGGAAGGAAGTCACCTCATTCACTCTGACAGTTTCGCGCGTTTTGTTCCGGACTTTTGACCACAAGGGATGAAGAGACTCAGATTCCTTTGGCTTTTGGCAAAGTCATGGCTCATTGCACTCTGGAATTCGGCGGCACACGGGGATTCCTGATGTGTAGCGGCTTGCAGTTCCTTCTTCTCGCGGGAATGGGTAGTAACGGGTTGAGCCATGGGGGCGTAAGAAACCCGTGGGACTGACCAATTAGGACGGCAAAAAACTTGATGGGGGCTGCAGCGACTTCAGCCAAACCTGTAAAATATGCGCACTCAATCTAGCAGTGAACAATGGAGAATTTATTGGCACGCTAAAGTAATCATGCACTACGGCAAACTTATTGTCTTCCGGAGCCACAGAGGGAAGTAGTTTATCGGATACAACAATGTACGTGCACCCTGGATCACGGACTAGGGTGAAGATCCGGAACCCTCTCACTGCTCCAGTTTCGAATTGGAGAGCCCCAGAGATACTTTTTAATAACAAAAACTTTAGAAGTGGCACTGACCTGGTGTACCTGGCGAGAAGGAGGGGTGCTTGTAAACTGCGAGTTTTGAGGGCAATAGGTTCTCACGTGACCCTAAACTCCACGGGAATAGCACACGATTGTCCTCCTGGGAAACGACGAACGTTGGAGCAAAGGGCTTATTATCACGGTGGCTCGAGGACTAGAAGAGAGGTTTGAGTTTGGCGGGCCTAGTCACCTTAACGAACTTATTCCCATTATTAGGAACAAATTTGCTCCTGCTGGTTTTGGATTTAGGAGATGGGGGTTGTGATTTATTCTCTTCTTTCGGATAACAGTTGTGGCTAGCCACATAGACGTCTGCCTCCTCGATGCATTCCTTGAGACTACGGCATCTATGGTCCTTCACGAAGGATCTGATTTCCGAAGGGAGCTACGCAAGAAATGGTTTCCTGACGACGAAATCGACTATGGCGTTGTATTCATGCAGCACCTTGGACCCGTAAATCAAAAAATTAAAGTGACGCTGTAGGGAATAGTCGAATTGCCGGGAGGTCTGGTTTGGTTGAATGCGACAGTAGCTAAATTTAGCTCGGTAGAAGTCCGGGGTCATGTTATAAGTGACGAGCAAATCGGCCTTTAACGATGAGTAATCAATTGTTGCCTCTGGTGCAAGGGAGATAAAAATATCCCTGAGTTGGGAACTCAGCAGGGGCAATAATTGTGCTACGTCGTCCGTCTCGATGTCCCAATTTTCACTTCGAAGATCTTTTTGAAGTGGGTGAGAACTTGAGGAGTCTATGGTATGCTTCTCGTGCCTAGCTCTGCTCATTTCCAGTTCGTGAGATCTAATTCTCTCCTTTTCTCTTTCTTTTCGTTCCTTTTCCTTTTCTTCTCTGTCTCTTCTTTGGGCTCTCTCTTCTTCCTGGATGTAGTCTATCAGATTTTTGCCACTGAGTCCGAGTGACTCACCTTGGCTCTTCAAAATTTCAAATGACGACATGATGCTGGTTTTACGCAACGAGCACAACAACAAGAATTAAATTAACGCACGGCAATGAATATGGCGAAATTATGGATTGCTTTACGCACGAACGGGAGTGCGAATGGTTTTGCTAAACAAAACGAAAACACGAGCAACAAAGGGGGCGAGTGGGCACTCGTGAGAGAGATTTTGGTGTCGAGATTTTACCTACATCCCTCATTGTGATTGAGACGAGAGTTAAACACTTCTAGCACAGCAATACGAAGAATAATACTATTTTTACTATACTTTCAACTAACGACACGAGATGAGGCCTTGGAGGAGAACAATTCTATTCCGTGGGGGAATAAAAATAATAGTTAAACACGGTTACTCAACAATTAATTCACACACACGCACACACACACACACACACAAATGAGAACGGAAACAAATAAACTTTGCAAGTAGGTAAGCAATGGTTACTTCTGACCTTTTAAACTCCTCAACCGGAACAAGATTAGCCAACAACTAACAAGTTAACCAAGGTTTACTAATAGAGTGATCAAATTTTAATCAATTGTTTGACCAAGATTAACCCCACACCTGACATGGGTTAAATATACAATAGATATTACTATATATGTCGTAGAATAGGGTCGAGTTCAACACTTCCTGCGTTTCTTAGCCGAGAGAGATGGCGGCTGTTGCGTGGGGTACTTATAATACAGAAAAAGTGCAAATTAAGCGAATTTAGGTTTGCCCTATTAGCACGATCGCGGGAAAGTTCCTAAGCCAGCGAGGCGAGACTTTGTCCGACTCCCAATGGGACCTTAAAGCTTCTCACAGCTTTCGGCGATGACAGGCTTTCAGGCCACAACGGCCTCTCGTGATTTCGCGCCTTCATTAGCGCAGACTAAAAGGGTCGACCAGGTGTTTGTTCTTTCTCTCTCTCTCTCTCTCTCTCTCTCTCTCTCATCTCTGACAATATATATATATATATATATATATATATATATATATATATATATACAAGGCATCCCCCCCCCCTGCTGTTCAAGGAGAACAGCATTAGAACAGCCATTGTTCGTTTTGAGCCCTTCGCCAAGAAACGGTTCTCATCCCCCCCTGTTGTTCAAGGAGAACAACATTAGAACAGCCATTGTTCGTTTTGAGCCCTTCGCCAAGAAACGGTTCTCATCTTCCCCCTATTGTTCGAGGAGAACAGTATTAGAACAGCCATTGTTCGTTTTGAGCCCTTCGCCAAGAAACGGTTCTCATCCCCCCCCCTATTGTTCGAGGAGAACAGTATTAGAACAGCCATTGTTCGTTTTGAGCCTTTCGCCAAGAAACGGTTCTCATCCCCCCCTGTTGTTCAAGGAGAACAACATTAGAACAGCCATTGTTCGTTTTGAGCCCTTCGCCAAGAAACGGTTCTCATCTTCCCCCTATTGTTCGAGGAGAACAGTATTAGAACAGCCATTGTTCGTTTTGAGCCCTTCGCCAAGAAACGGTTCTCATCCCCCCCCCCTATTGTTCGAGGAGAACAGTATTAGAACAGCCATTGTTCGTTTTGAGCCTTTCGCCAAGAAACGGTTCTCACCCCCCCTGTTGTTCAAAGGAGAACAACATTAGAACAGCCATTGTTCTTGAGCCCGTAGACAAGAGACGGTTCTCATCCCCCCTTTGTTCAGAAGAGAACAACCTAGAACAGCCATTGTTCGTCAAGCCGTTCGTCGAGAACGGTTCTCCTTCCCAAGACGCCACGTCAGGATCCTTTCATCCCCCCCCCCCTTCTGCTGGAACTCGCCTGCGGACCGAATATTCCTTCAAGTACCTTCGACTGCACCCTAACGTAGTTACGTAAGCCAAGCGTCACCTTTTGAGTATTGATCCTTTATTTGTCAATTCTATCCTGTGCTTAAATGGTTTATCGAACCATCCAATCTCTTTAACTCCATATTTGTTTTACCTTTTTTTGATCCCTTAAATCCTTGGATTAGCCCGAGTCTCCACGACCCTTTCCATTCTGTTTGTCAATATTTTCCGTTTTTGTGTATTGTTTATAGTTATTATTAATAAAACTCTATTTTATTAATGATAGCAATATTATTATCCTTGAGCTCAGTTCCACTTCTTAAGCATTTTTGAAGATACATAATATCGGCCGCCAAGACAGTAAAACGCACTCTAGAGATAATTAAGGAAGTTCCCTCAACGAATAGTGTTATATATAGTATCGTCGGGAGTCATTCTACGACATATATATATATGCTATTTAATTTGGTATCAGGTGTGTAAGGTTTAACGCTATATCTTTGCAAACACTGGTCTCAGTCGAGTAAAGCATAGTGTTATTCGTTATAATAATAGAATATAGTAGTTCCCTTTTGTTTTAACGATTGCTATCCCCCTTTTTTTTTTTGAAACTTAAGAAGCTGGAGTAGCTCAAGGAACTGTTATAATAATTTGTTTGTGTTTTTTTTTGTGATTTTAGTCAGTGGTTATTTAGATTGAGAAACCAAGTACGAATAGGTCAGTGCCCATATTTAGGTAGGCTAATTCTATAGAGGCATAATTCTTGTTGCAAGGAATTTTAGTTGGTTGACTAGTGCGCCCCCAAGTGCAAAGATGACTCCGTTCGAAATCTTTAAAGCGCAAGGAGAGTCCTGTGGACTTTCCGGAAAAGAACTAATTAAGTACATTCGAGAGGAGCAAAGAAGAAAGGAAGAAAGAGAAATACAACGAGAAGAAAGAGAGGAACGGATAAGACAAGCTGACCATCAGATTGAATTAGCTCGGATTGAAGCAGAATTTCAAAGAAAAATGGAAGTAATAGAAAGGGAAAGAGTAATCCAACGAGAAGAAAGAAGGAAGGATTCGCGCCCCTTCCCAGGAAAGCTGACAAAGTTTCCGAGCCCCGTAAAACCCCAAAACTTCTTTCCCCAAAACCAACAATGGGACTCCAAACCTCCCGTTAAGACTTCTCCTCCATCTCTCTTCCCGAAGCGACCAACCATATGCTTCACCTGTGGTGTAGAAAACCACATGAGCTGGAATTGCCCCCAAAATTCTAGGCTTAAAAGCGGACCAGGCAACCAAGTTGACCAGATTAATGCGACCCCGGCTCCTTCGGTGGTGCAGACCCAAGCAGAAACTTCTCCCCATCCGTCAGGCCACCAGGTAAATTTTTTTTGGAATAAAAGTTCAGCGGGAACTTTGAAATATGAGGAGGGCAGCGTGGACAGCTGTCGAGTATCGACTCTCGTCAGGGACACAGGATGTACATGCTTCATCGTGTCCGACGAACTCCTCCCAGTGGCCTCTAACCACGAAAAATTTGCGGTGGTACGTGACTACCTTGGGCGGGCGAACAGATTCCCCGTCGCTAGATGTTACCTGCAGTGTCAATATTATAATGGCTGGGCTGAAGTCATTGTAGCACCAATAAAATTCTGTTCCGTACTTATAGGAAAGAGCCCCCAAGTAAGTTTCGACCCTGTGTTTCAGGCCGCCCTTCCTCAAGGCCGAGATAAGAAAGAAGCCCAGGAGCCCGTCCCCATCAGAACCCCGATACCGTCCGATTTCTCGGAGACCCCTAACCAGGACTTTAGGACGGAAAAAGAGGAATGTGATTCACTAAAACCCTTAGGTGATAAGGCCCCAGACATGGACACGGAGACTGTCCTTGGACCCCAAGAAAAAAAGAACCCCCAACGCGCCCATGGAGATACCTTCGTAGAACTAGACGAAACATCGGCGCTTGAAGAGGACTGCCCCGCGGAGTCCCTTAAGGTAATCCAGACAGTGTGCATCCAACCTGATGCCGATTACCCTCCTCCTTCCCTACCAGGCGAGTCTTTAGAACCCTCTGACCTGGATAGTGACGCGCAGCTGACACCACGTCAGAAGAGTCAGCTCCAAGAACTAATTAAATGGAATCACCATTTATCCACCCTATTAGCTCTTTTCGAGCAACTGCGTGAAAATGGCCTCACCATTGGCCCCAGCAAATGCCAGTTTGCCCACGAAACCATCAAATATTTGGGTTTCAAGATAGGACAAAGCAAGTCAGGTCCCCACGAGAACAAGATTAAGGCAATCGCCGACATGCCCCTCCCGATTACAAAGAAGCCATTAAGATCGTTCCTAGGATCAGCTTCTCCCTATCAGCGATTTGTTCCGAATTTCGCTGCAACTTTGGCCCCCCTATGCCCCCTTCAGGAAAAGAATTTCTCCGATCGTTTACGTTGGAATGATGTCGCTGTTTCCCATTTTAATCAGCTCAAAAATAAGTTCATTTCTGCCCCCATTTTTAAGTTGCCCAACCCGGAAAAATCCGTTGGAGTTAAGACCGACGTGATCAACGAGGGCATTGGAGGTGTACTCCTTCAATACGTGGATGACAGAACGAGTCATCCAGTTGCATATGCTAGCCATCTATTATTACCACGCGAAAAGAGATATGCCACTAGAGAAAAGATAGCTCTATCAATTATCTGGGTCATAGACAAATTCAAGATGTACTTGATATGTAAAGAATGTCAAATAGGAACCGACCGCCGTCCTTTAGCCTATATTAGGAATGTGAGACACTCAAACGGCCGCATCATGCGCTGGAGTTTACTCTTGCAAGAGTATCGATTTAAAATAAATTATATCAAAGGTTCCGATAACCAGGTCGCTGACGCACTCAGTAGGAATGCGTTACCGAATAGTGTAGAACAATTGTATTCATAGGATTAGTATCTCCATGTAGGTATATACCGTCTTGTACGACTTAATTTAAGATTCTTTTGTAATATAGTTAATTAATGTATATGTCTGAATTTTGTAACGCTCAATGTCTAATTTTTTTTTGATGTATATATATTTGTTCTTATTAATTTACGTATAAATTATTTTGTCCCGTATGTACTAAGTTTATAACATTTCATTGTTCCATGCCCTTTTTTTTATTAAGTTGTATTAAAGGTTATTTTCCCCTGTAATCTAAAGATCAAAATAATCATGTACTGAGGTAATACTAGTTAGGTGCAGGAAGATACGGTTGGTACAAGAAAACGAGTTCCCTACAACGGAGCTCTATCGTTGTCCCTTCTCTCTTTTTTTTCGAAGTGACAACTTCCCCTGGAATGGAGGGGTGTGATAGAACGAGTTGAATCTGTGTTAAATTCAACTCCTATCCCATATTAGTTAAAACCTCGAGGAGGCCCACGTGCATCTTCGATTCGAAGCTTGGAGTCTTATCAACAGCTGCCGGACGTCAATGTTTAAACAAGGAGGTTATCGTCTCCCCGTTCGCCCCCATACGCCGACCTCGCCAGATCGAGTTAGGCTTAAGGACAGATAAGGCATTTTTCTCCGGCCCAGCTGTGCGTTCCCTCGAAGCTGCCACCCCATTCTCCCCCACGCCAAGGAGATGTCCTGGCTATATATATGGAAACTTTACCACTAAGATCAGATTGGAGATCCAGATTTTCGTCGCGAAACATCACCACGACCCTCTCTCCCTTTGTGCGCCAAGGGACCTCGGCCTCGAGATTCACCATCACTTGTCCAGGAGGACAATATTCCTTGAGTGCCAAAGGTTCGAGCCTTTAGTGACGTCAAGTCCCCAAGGCATTCCCCCCTGCTGTTCAAGGAGAACAGCATTAGAACAGCCATTGTTCGTTTTGAGCCCTTCGCCAAGAAACGGTTCTCATCCCCCCCCCCCTGTTGTTCAAGGAGAACAACATTAGAACAGCCATTGTTCGTTTTGAGCCCTTCGCCAAGAAACGGTTCTCATCTTCCCCCTATTGTTCGAGGAGAACAGTATTAGAACAGCCATTGTTCGTTTTGAGCCCTTCGCCAAGAAACGGTTCTCATCCCCCCCCCTATTGTTCGAGGAGAACAGTATTAGAACAGCCATTGTTCGTTTTGAGCCTTTCGCCAAGAAATGGTTCTCACCCCCCCTGTTGTTCAAAGGAGAACAACATTAGAACAGCCATTGTTCTTGAGCCCGTAGACAAGAGACGGTTCTCATCCCCCCTTTGTTCAGAAGAGAACAACCTAGAACAGCCATTGTTCGTCAAGCCGTTCGTCGAGAACGGTTCTCCTTCCCAAGACGCCACGTCAGGATCCTTTCATCCCCCCCCCTTCTGCTGGAACTCGCCAGCGGACCGAATATTCCTTCAAGTACCTTCGACTGCACCCTAACGAAGTTACGTAAGCCAAGCGTCACCTTTTGAGTATTGATCCTTTATTTGTCAATTCTATCCTGTGCTTAAATGGTTTATCGAACCATCCCATCTCTTTAACTCCATATTTGTTTTACCTTTTTTTGATCCCTTAAATCCTTGGATTAGCCCGAGTCTCCACGACCCTTTCCATTATGTTTGTCAATATTTTCCGTTTTTGTGTATTGTTTATAGTTATTATTAATAAAACTCTATTTTATTAATGATAGCAATATTATTATCCTTGAGCTCAGTTCCACTTCTTAAGCATTTTTGAAGATACATAATATCGGCCGCCAAGACAGTAAAACGCACTCTAGAGATAATTAAGGAAGTTTCCTCAACGAATAGTGTTATATATAGTATCGTCGGGAGTCATTCTACGACATATATATATATATATATATATATATAGCAGGAATATTAAGACCCTGGTGATTACACTAATCATTTATTGGCCGGACGTTTCGGACCTTTACTAGGACCATCTTTAGCCACTATACCGTCTAATGAGAAGGGAAAGGAACATTGATCGATAACTGTTAAAAGAATGCATTAAAAAAAGCGGAAGAAGGCAAGTTTAAACAATAAAATTGACAATTATTAAATTAAAGTAAAGACACTAATAACAATATCGAATTAAATAATATTACCCAGTGTGATTGAAAAAAAATAATAGAAAGTGAAATTATAACAAACTAACTTGATTATCACATATTAAAAGTTACTGAAGTAAACAAAAAATAACCTATTATATTAAATTGTAAAAAAACAAAACAAAAAAAAAACGAAAACAAATCAGAATGAACAAAGTGACTAACCTTTATCGTGGGAGTTGAGAAATCAACTAACTAAACATATAAAACTACTAACGAAATTTATTCGGTTGGTCGGTTGGCTAGTTAATCTATTGAAGTGTTGGTTGGTTATATTGTGAATAGTTTAATTGAGGATGAGTAATTATTTAGGTTTGGATTTATTTTGATGATATATAGTGACTCTAAGATTTAGAAGTAGGGGTGCATGATCACTGTGCTTAAAAATTAGAAAACAGTCATCTATAAATC
This sequence comes from Ceratothoa steindachneri, assembly GCA_963969495.1. Classification (NCBI taxonomy): domain Eukaryota; kingdom Metazoa; phylum Arthropoda; class Malacostraca; order Isopoda; family Cymothoidae; genus Ceratothoa; species Ceratothoa steindachneri. The sequence goes on from OZ018319.1 coordinate 156,266,909, forward strand.
TTTCGAAGACAATAGGCCTGAATTCTAGAGGACACTTTTCCATTTCTAAACCTGAAGCCTCTTCCATCAGGCAACATTCAGAGTATCACCATCATCCTCTTAATTATAATTCATTTACTATATTATCTTCAGCCTTAACTTCTCTCGATTTGAAAATCTTAGAGTCACTATATATCATCAAAATAAATCCAAACCTAAATAATTACTCATCCTCAATTAAACTATTCACAATATAACCAACCAACACTTCAATAGATTAACTAGCCAACCGACCAACCGAATAAATTTCGTTAGTAGTTTTATATGTTTAGTTAGTTGATTTCTCAACTCCCACGATAAAGGTTAGTCACTTTGTTCATTCTGATTTGTTTTCGTTTTTTTTTTGTTTTGTTTTTTTACAATTTAATATAATAGGTTATTTTTTGTTTACTTCAGTAACTTTTAATATGTGATAATCAAGTTAGTTTGTTATAATTTCACTTTCTATTATTTTTTTTCAATCACACTGGGTAATATTATTTAATTCGATATTGTTATTAGTGTCTTTACTTTAATTTAATAATTGTCAATTTTATTGTTTTAACTTGCCTTCTTCCGCTTTTTTTTAATGCATTCTTTTAACTATTATCAATTAATGTTCCTTCCCCTTCTCATTAGACGATATAGTGGCTGAAGAGGGTCCTAGTAAAGGTCCGAAACGTCCGGCCAATAAATGATTAGTGTAATCACCTAGGTCTTCATATTCCTGCTACATACCAGATTCTCAAGGAACAAATCAATTACCAGTATATATATATATATATATATATATATATATATATATATATATATATATATATATATATATATATATATATATTAAAATAAAACCACTAAGGAGAAGTGTAGTAGTTTATTATCTCAAGACCAGTTTCGGCATGGAGTTTGTCATGCCAGCCTCAGTCGAACACTAAGAATACATGCAGTCACACCAAGCGTACAATATATAAATATATAGTGTACAGAGATCCAATTGGAGTTCCTAATCAGGGGGCGTGAATTTAAGTTCATTAAGCATATCTTTAAAGATTAGATCTTTGACATAAGGGCTGCATTTAGATTGCCCCTCCGAAAGGTTAAAGTTTGGGATTTCATCTATAGGGGTGGATCCACTGACCTTTCTTTTGCGGAAGTCTTTACATGGGTAGATTAGTTTGGCCTTTGGGAAGTCTATCGGGTGATTAAAGTTGTTGCTATGCATGAAAAGACTGGAGGCTCTGTTGCCCCGTCTAATGTCTCCTCTGTGTTCGTATATTCTTTTACCAAGTTTCTTCCTGTTTCGCCTATGTAAAATAAAGGACAGTTAATTTCCTTACAGGGGATTAAATAGACTCCTGCTTCGTTGGTTCCTTCTATAGGTTTGGTGGTAGGGAATGATTTTTTTAATGGTCGAAGAGTATTTAAAAGTGGTGCGGTTAGGGGAAAGGATACTATTTAAACCTTTCAGTAATGGAGAAAATGGAAGGGAGAGGCAGTTTCTTTTAGTAACTGGGTTCCTACTTTTAGGGCAATAGAAGTTTGACTTGGCCTTGGATAAGCATTCATTGATGATACGGAGGGAATATTTTAGTTCTATAAATGTACAGGTAATGGAAGTAATTTCATCGGACAAGAAACATTGGTCACAGATTCTAAAACCTCTCAAAAACATAGACATTACAATAGCTTTTTTAATTTTTATATCATGACAAGAGTAAAAATGGATGTAAGAATTTGAATTAGTGGTTTTACGGTATACAAAGAAGGTAGGTCGGTCATTTACTCTTACAATTTTAACATCGAGGAAAGGTAAACAATTATTATTTTCCCATTCAAATTTGAATTTGAATGGGAAAATAATAGAGTGTCTATGGGGTCACACTTAGGGCCGACCTTCACCAACTATTACATGGGTCAACTCGAGGAGAGATTATTGGATATCATGGAAAATAAGCCACACACATATTGCCGATACGTAAATGACATCTAAATCAAAGAACAAAGCAAAGAACTATGGGGGCGGGGTATTTATTATAACTTTATTTATTTATCCATATTATTCTCGCTTTTCTCTTTATCGAATCTATTTACCTCTTCTTCTTGAGTGAAATTCCTTATTTCTTTAAGTTGGCCCTTCAAACATTTGTCTTCCATTTATCTTGACTTAGGTATTCTTGTTGGCTGAGTTGGTCCTTAATCTTCGATTTCTTTCTTGATCCATCTTCATTTTCGTCCAATTATCTTGAGTTGATGATTTCTTGGGCCTTCTTGATTCTAGTTGAGTTGCTCCTTCGAGCGTTTTCCTTGACTTCCTTTTTCTTCTTGAGATTTCTTCATAAAAGGTTTTGGACTGTTGAGTTTCAAACGCGGTACCATTGGATTTAAACGCCAACACTCTAGCCTCACGCCACGGCTTAGTCCATTTTGAGTTAGTAATTTTATCGGCTATTTATATTATCGAGTTGGAAGGAATTTTTCTCTGATACATTTTCGCACCCATACACAGGTCCCTTTCTAGAAAGCGGAGCAAATTTGAGGATTCGGGAGAGACTAGTCTTGGATTTATTAATCGAGGAGTAGTAGCTCTCCCTCCTATGACCCCAGACTCTGCGGGATGAGTGGAGCTAATTCAGTGGGATTGAGGAGAGCGAACGATGACTTGTCTCTAATCAATGAGTAATGGCTTCTCCTTCCCGGGTCTCCGAACTTCCCAGCAGCACCTTTTCTTAATCTCTAGTAGGAGAGCAGGTGCAGTGTTAACGAAGATCAGAAAATTGTTTGGCCTTTGAGGGTCACCAGTTATGGAGGGGGGGGGGGGGGCACTTTATAACTTTATTTATCCATATTATTCTTGCTTTTCACTTTATCGAATCTATTTACTTCTTGTTCTGAATTTCCTTTAAGTCGGCCCTTCAAATATTTTCTTTTCCTTTATCTGGTCTTCCGTATACTTCTTTGGCTGGGTTGATTCTTAATCTTCGTTTTTCTTTCTTGATGCTTTTCATATTTCTTCCATTTAACTTGAGTTGATGATTCCTTCGTGCTTCTTGATGAGTTAGCCGTTTTCTTTATTGGGTCTTCTTCCTAAAAGTTTTTTTTGACTGAGTTTCAAACGCGGTACCATTGGATTTAAACGCCAACACTCTAGCCTCACGCCAGGCTGTAGTTCGTTATGAGTTGGTAATTTTATCGGCTATTTATATTATCGAGTTGGAAGGAATTTTTCTCTGATACATTTTCGCACCCCTACAAAATATCTCGTTAACATCAAGCAACATTTTGAGGAGAACTCCGTGCTAAAATTCATTTATAAATTGAGCACGGGTAATAAACTCCCTTTCTTGGACGTTGAGGTTCATAACATGAATGACAACTACATCACTAAAGTACATAGGAAAAGTACGGACATGGGAAGATGCCTTAATGCAGAGAGTGAATGTCCTGGAAGGTACAAAACAAGCGTAATCGGCTTATACATCCGCCGAGCTTATAAATGCTGCTCTACGTGGGAACTTTTTCACCAAGAGATTGCACGAGTAAAGCAAACACTCGTGAATAAAGGTTTCTTAAACAGCATGATTGACAAACAACTCCAATCATTTTTAAATAACCATTACAAACATGCGGATAAAACGAAAAGTAATCATGGAGAAGTCAACAACATCAAAGTGTATTACAGAAACCAAATGTCCACGGACTATAAAATAGATAAAAAAACATCAAAGAGATTATTAACCGTAACATCAAGGTTAAAAATCAAACGGATAAAATCTAACTCATCATCTATTATAAAAATAACATCTGCCCAAACTCCTCGAATCTCAAGTCAACCAACATAGTTTACGACTTCACCTGGCCCAATAAAAACTGTAAGCTTTATAAAAACTCTAAATATATTGGCATGGCAACTACTACACTTTCGAGACAGTTAACTATGCATCTACAAGTGGAGGGCTCAAGAACATATGGAGAGTGTACATAATATTAACCTAACGAGAGATATGCTCGTTGATGACACCATTATTAAAAGAAAAGATGTTGAAAAAGCTGGGCTTAACATCTTAGAAGCCATATTAATAAATGAATATGAGCCGGCCATCAACACTCTAGCGACAAGCTGGAATCGCACATTAAAACTATTTTAAAAATTCACCTCACAGGAGTGGCTCATTCCCTCTAACGTTACGTTTAACCAAGGTGAAATAAATATCCCTTAAAAATCGTTTTCTTTCACATTCAGCCAGATCCTCACTCCACTCATTACATCGGTAATGGAGGTAAGAACATTTCAAAAGGTTCCGAAGATGATCGAATAAGATCGAAAGCTTAGCAATTTAGTTTGTTTTTTACCAAACACATTCATTTAAAAAAGAGATGGATACTGGAGAAGTAATCCACCATATACAAGATGGAATAAAAAAGATAGTTAGAAGAAGAGAAAGTTGCCAAAGGAAATTAATTAAGGCAAAATACACCCTGGTGTTCAACAAAATTTGCATTCAAGAAAGACTGCTACCCAACTACACTAAGCGTCTACTCTCTCACTCGTCCTCTCGCTTCAATCCATAAAGTTCCGTGCATTCAGTGTTCTACAATTCAGGTCTGTAAATTCATATCACGTGTGAGTACTGATACTTACTTTTTATTTTAGAACCCCATTTTATTATAACTACCCTCGACTTCAATGCACTTGCGCGACTTCTTCCTGAGGATTCGAATTCCCGACAACCAGAAATCTCCCCACTGCTGTTCAATCCACTCCTGGACGGCGAGCTGGACATCTTCATCGTCCACAAACTGGCGTCCACGCAGTGCAGTCTTGAGCTGGCGGAATAAAAAGAAGTCGCTAGGGGCCAGATCTGGACTGTAGGGGGATGGTTGAGCTCCTAGAATCCGCACTCGCTCAGGGAAGCTTGTGCAACTCTGGTCTTGTGGACAGGGGCATTGTCGTGGAGGAGCAGGACACCGCGTGTCAACCTGCCGCGCCGCTTCTGACGGATTCACTTCTTCAACCCAGCCAGTTCCTCGGCGTAATATTGGCCTGTGATGGTCCTTCCACGAGGCGCATAGGTCACCATCAACACTCCCTCAGAATCCCAGAAGATGGTGGCCATGATCTTCCCGGCTGAGGGTTGGGTCTGGGACTTGATGGAGGTCAGAGAGCCCATGTGCTTCCAGTCCATGTTTTCGAGCTTGGTCTCAGGATCCCAGTGATGGACCCACGTTTCATCACCTGTCACTATGCGTGACTCGAATCCCGCCGGGTCTTGGTTGTACAGGAGCAGCAGTTCCTCCGAACTTTGACGACGTTGAATCGATCATGGGCCGTCAGGTTTCTAGGGACCCAACGGGCAGAGACCTCGGTCATGGTCAAATTCTCGTGGAGGATGTTGATAACACTTCCATGTGATATTCCAAGTTCTCACTCGATTTCTTCGACCTTCACCCGTCGATTTTCGAGGATCATGCTCTCCACACGGGCCACATTGTCCTCGTGGGTCACGTCTGACGGTGGTCCTGGACGGGGGTCATCTTCAAGGGACTCACAACCATAGTGGAACTCCCTATTCCAGTGAGCAATGGTTGCATAGGAAGGGGTGGTGTCGGTGTACACTGCAACCATGCGTTCATGGATCTCTTTTGCATTCTTGCCTTCCTTGGTCAAAAATTTGATCACCGTGCGGTGCTCAAACTTCTCCATTGTTGAAAATTTGTGACTGACGATCTGTGATCAGCTACTGCTTCTTAAATAGACGAGGCAGGAGCGTGTGGCTGCAAGTCCTGACTTGTCATAACTTCTCCTAACACCCCCACAAACAGCTATCCCCTTTCCTCTGTTTTGCCCTACCGATTCGCAAAACTTATTGACCGCCCCTCGTAATTTAGTTCTGCTTGGTAATCAGCTATTTTTAAGTTATGACTTTTTTTACTATTTGATGGAATAAAATCACAATTAATATATTAATAATTATATCTAATTCATTGTTGTTTTTCTTATTTCAAATGTTTAAACATTTATCAGTGTGCTGATGATTACTTGGCTGTCAGTACTACCATCCTAACCAGTGGGAATTGACCTACAATGGCTTTTAAAATTAAGACAAGACTGGGTCCGTTCACACATATGAGCAATTAAATTTCAAATAGTAGAGAGTTGTTTCCCTCTGAATTCCCAACTCTTGAGGTTCTAAAATATGGGCTATACTGCTCAGAGACAAAGTAGTGAGGATGTGAGAAACTACCCAGCAGCCAGGCTTGCAAATGACATTTACCATAAAGTGCTTCAAAAGTGTTAACGAGTGAAGAGTTCTTTTGTAGCCCCCTTTGTAAACTCACGAGTCACAATCTTAAACAAGATCTAAGAGAACTGGGAGCAGGCCAAAAACACATCTCTTGGGCGAGGACAGCTACATGTCAAAGAGGCTTTCATTGCAAAACTGGACAACTTTTTGACATCTTCTGTTGCAAGCGTAAAATAGTTCTTGGTTGTGAATTTTGCTGCCTTGATTTCGCAAACGAAACTCAATTGTTATTGTACATTCCCTAGGGAGATGCAGATCCCTGTGAATGAACTTGCCTTCATCAAAGGTCTGAGACAAATGTTTGGTTCCATTGTACCAATCAGATTGGCTATCCAGATTATTCTTAGCAACACAGACAAGTAAAAAAAGCAGAAGCAGCAAGAAGCTGAGAGAAGAAGATGTGCTGAATATAAGCAAACAAGTACGAAGGCCAATGTTCCAATGCCATTAAGTGAAATAATTTTCTCTGCTGATGAAAATGAACGACAAATAGCTGATGCTAAAGATGGAAATTATGAAGTGATATTAAAAATACGAAGCTTATCTTCCACATCCATTAAAAAGCCACAGTGCAACACATTCGAAATGTCAAAATATTGCTAGGCATAGCATCAGTTATGGCGTTGGCCTGCGTGCCACAGCTGCCATCACCACTGCATCATTGACACTGAAAACACAAGAAACAGTAGATCACATTCAAGTCAATTAAGTAAGAAGGGTGAAATTGATTGCATCTTCCATGACGGGCGTTATAATACGACTAAGGATATGCTGAAAGCAGACAATTTAGATCGTCAGTTTACCAGCACCATCAAAGAAAAACATGTTTCTGAGTGCAATGATCCAGCTGTAACATATCTCTCCTATTTCACCCCTGAGAAAAAATCAATGAGTACCCCCCCCCTCCGCTGAAGTTATTGCGGATAATATTGTAGAACTCACGGAAGTTATTGTACAAATGTTAACACTGGCTGGGTGGGTGGTTCCATGCGTTGGTTAGAAGTCAAGCTTGGCCGTAAAGTGATCTGGTTGGTTTATGCCCTCTACACTAACGAATTTACCCTTACATTTTATCACACCACCTTATGCGAAGACCTTGTCTAACAATAAGTGCACATGTAACGTTGGCAAGATGCTAGACACTGCAACCGAACTTGAAATCTAACCTCCATTCACAGAACTCTCAATTGGAAAGCCTCTTACTTCACTTAGTGACAGTGTCGTAAGGGATCTCTCTATTTATTAAGTGTACATATATAGGATCATACATACCATAAAGACAAGAGAACTTACTACAGATCTGGCCTTTCTCATAATTGGTCCAGTGAGCCATTCTATGTGGTTGACAACAGCCAACAGGCTTTGTCGCATATGCGTTTCAAAACATGGCCTTAAAAGCAGAAACATAAACAACTTAGGACCGATATTCGAATAAATTATTGGCGTGTACTACCCTTGTTGGTTCAACATCAAATTAAAACTTTCTTGGGTGGAAGGCCCCGCTACATCTTGTTTCAACTGCGGTAATTTAAGCTGCAAAAGAAGGTTACAGTGGATGTTGTTTTGCCAACAATCAAGCACACCCAGCATGGTATTCATTCAGCGAAATGATATTCCAGATACTCATGTGCTCAGATGAGAATGAATAGAGGAGAGCTGCTGTCCAAAAGATTGTTGACATGAGGGGTGGAGATCTTTCTGTACATACCAGGAACACACATTGCATCAACCCGGGTATTTCTTCCTTGTTTGAGCAGACAAACCGGTCTGACTTGGTATTAGAACCTCATTTGACACGTAAACTCACAAAAGCGGAAGTAAAGAAGTTCTTGACAAGCCTATGCAAATCTTCCAGTGGCCCTCAGGGGGCACCAGTTATGGGGTGTTAGGTAAGTGTTATTGTAGACATCAAGGTTACCAGTTATGTAGTTCCGGATGACGGTAAATCAATTGTATGAAATGAAAGAGGTTTCCATAACCACCACCTTATAAGGGCGCTACGAGTTCCAGTTTATGGGTGAAGGTTAGAGTTACGGTGAATTATTTATCTGACTCAAAATATAAATGATTTTAAGGTGGTTTTCTACTTGGCTGGGCTTACTGAAGGTTATAAGGCAAAATGGACATACGAAAATAAATACTTTATTCTACTAACGGAATATTACGGTGCAATAGCCGCAACACGGAGCGTACTAGGCGGTAGACGAGTAGTCTATATATTATTAAGACAAGTACGAGTTAAGGGCGAGACATGACTTAGTGGATTAAAAACGGGAGCGCGAACGCGAGTGACTTCGTTACGATTGAATATCTTAATTAATTAATGAAATCTGAATCTCTCTCCTTTTTTATATATGAGCTCCTAATGCTAAGGGTGTGGCCTGGAAATGACCGTGGGATGACCTACCTCCATTGTGGTCGCATTTCTCCACCCTCCGGGCAGAGTTAGGAAGCCTATACACGGTGTACACGGTGTGTACATTTACATGATTAAACTCTTATTTATGTAATTCGATACGATTGTCACTGCACCACCTCTTACGGTCAACAGCTGTTTTTGCCCGGGCTCCTCATTAAACATCCGTCTTCGATAATTCTCTCTCGAGACACAACTTGAGCAGTTTTATCAAAGCAGGTGTTCAACCATTTTTCTTTGCTCCTTCTTGTATCTCACGCTCGCTTGCTTATATAAAAATATATATTTACACTTACATCCCATCATACAGCTGTGCGAATATATATTGGCAACCCATCTCAAATTTTGTAATTTACGAATTTTTATACGTTACTAGCTCGAAATGACATATTTATATTATATTTAATTACATTAGCCGAGAAGCAACATATTAGAAAGTATAAATGATAATAAAACAAATTACTAATATTGAATATGGTGTTTATAAGAAAAACACAAGAAGCAAAGGTATTGGCCACATTCATAAATATTACATATATATTATTGGCAACTATGAATTAATACTTGGTATCACCTCGTTTAGCAGCAATCACAGCAATCAGACGTTTCTTGTATGTATGAACAAGGTTTTTGCAAGTTTTAGTAGGAATTTTACTCCATTCTTCCCTGTAAAAGCTTTCAACTCTGCGATGCTGCTTGGTGACCTCTTATTAACACGTGACTTCAGTTCTTTCCATAAATTTTCAATCTGAATTAAATCCGGACTTTGAGAAGGCCATTTCATCACTTTAAAACGTTGATTGGCAAAATATTTCTGCGTTGATTTGCTCGTGTGCTTGGGATCATTATCCTGTTGGAAGACGAACCATCCGCCAAGACTAAGCTTCCTCGCCGATTGTTTCACTTGTTCATCCAAAATTCGCTGATATCCCTCGGAATTCATTGAACCTTCTATCACTCAAGTTGAGCCAGTACCTGCAGAAACAAAACACTCCCACAACATGATGGAACCACCTCCTTGTTTCACAGTAGGTATGATGTTCTTTTCCAGCAGAGCTTCTCCAGATTTTATCTAAACATAATAGTGGTCGTTTATGCTAACTGGTCGAGCTTAGTTTCGTCTGACCATAATATTTTTCTAAGTTCTGCTTCAGTGTCATCAAGATGCTCTCTGGCAAACTCTACATGTCTCTTTTTCGTGAACCGTCTTCAACAGTGGTTTTATCCTTGGTATACGTCCATGGAGACCCTCACAGTTTAGGTAACGTCACACTGTTGACACGTCCACGATTGTTCTACTGCTAGCCAGATTTTCTTTCAATTCCTTGGAAGTGACTTCTGGATTCTTGTTGACAATTCAAACACACGAACGCACATCTCTATCAGTTAATTTTCTTGGTCGCTCTTTCTGCACTCGATTAACAGTAGTCTCATCAGCCCTAAATTTTACAATAATATTCCTTACAGCTGAAATTGGGATATTCAAACTTGCCGAAATTTGTCTATATCCATTTCCTTGGTTGGGAAGCTCAATTAAACGCTTCCTGTATGCTTCTGAGTGTTTGGATGTCTTCACCATGCTGATATTTCAAAATTAGTGTAGAGATGATTCTTCAGCCGTGTCTAATACCATAATGAACACCTCAAAAAGTTAGCCGTGCTCTCTGGATTAGTCTAGAATATTCCATCAGTCCTTATCGAACATCGTTTACCGCTAATTTTAAATCAATATAATGTTAACGTTGCCAATACTTTTGCTTCCTATGTTTTTCTAATAAACACCATGGTCAATGTTAATAATTTGTTTTATCATTTAAACATTATAATATATTTCTTTTGGGCTAATATAATCATCACTTCACTAACTCTATAATTTAAGAAGGGGATTTTTTGAGTTTTGAATAATAATTTCATCTTAGTTTGGTTATGACTTATGTTTTTTATCAAAGTTATTTCTGATAATTCTTTTATAATATCCAAAAACAAAATGGCGAAGTTCAGAAATAAATATTAGTATCGAAATTTTGTGAATTTTTAAAAACCCAAATAATTACAAATGGTGAAGTTCAGAAGATTTATTTTTATATATCTTCTTCTATAACTCTATATTTTAGCAACGTGATATTTTGAAAGGGGAAAAATTTAGTTTAAAGTTCCTTTTTAAAATTATTATAATTGGCCAAGTTCAAAAAATTTATAAAAAATTAACAATGGCTGCTTTTTTGTTTAGATTTTAAGTTTTAATCTTAGTAGCAAAGCGCAAGCAGTGGCGAAGCCATTGCTTGGTTAAATATAATATAAATATGTACATTTCGAACTAGTAAAGTATAAAAATTCGTAAATCACAAAATTTGAGATGTGTTGCCAATAGATATGCGCGCAACTGTATTTCTCATACAATTTTTTAATCTTTACATTATATTTACTATATTAGTCAGGCATGCTTGGATTTAATAAAACCAATTTGCGTCCACTTTGCGGAAGTATCCTTTGGGCCTATTGAATCTAGCAATTTTGGCGCCAGAACCATACCTATTGGGTAGTCCGATTACTAGAAGCTTACCTACTGCGTAGTCCGACCACTATAGCCCTATCATTGTTCTCTTAGTAAAGAGGTGTGTGAAACAAGCCACATAGGCAGCAGTCAGGGTGTATACCCATGAGAAACGGGAGAGCTACATCAGAGGCCAAGAAGCAGGTCAGCGGCTGATGTCCAAGAACGAATCAAAGCAAGACTTGATGAAACCTGTTTGAATATTTTTTTGCTGATGTTATCACTCTAATGTTATATGATACAAGGATATGTTTTATGATTACTGGGATATGTTTTATGCAGAGAAACTAAATATCTATGGCATTTCCTGCCATTTTTAAGTGGTAAAGTTAATAACTGCTGTTCTCCTTGAGCAATTTATGAGGGTTTACTTTTTAAAACGTAAAATTTAGAAAGTAAATGTTGAGCAATCACAAAAATAATAGCAGATTGGAACTTTATGATTATTATGATATGTTTTATGATTACTGGGATATGTGTTATGCCGATATACTAAATATCCATAGCATTACCTGCCATTTTAACAAGCTAAAATTAATAAACCTTGTTTTCTGAGAGCAATTAATGAGTTATTTTTTTCAAACCTAGATTTTCCAAGCCAAATATTGAGCAAATCACAAAAATAATAGCAGATTTGAAATGTATGATTACTAGGATATGTCTTATTATTACTGCGATATGTTTTAGGTAGAAAAACTAAATGTCTATAGTATTACCTGCCATTTTGTAAAGCTAACACTTATGTTTTCTGAGAGCAATTTATGTTGTGTTTTTTTTTAACGTAGGTTTACCAAGCTAAATGTTGAGCAATCGCAAAACTAGTAGCAGATTTGAATTCCTCACATTAAACACGTACTTTTAGATCCCCTTCGTGAAGGAATAGGCAAAGGTTAATTGCTACCTCGCAAATTAAGACGCCCTAACGTAGCAATGAGTTTAACCTGAACAAGTTAAGGTTTAGGAAAGAGTTTGGTGAAAATTGGTTTACAAATCGACTGGTAGATGAATGGAATAGGATCAGTAGTTATCTAATAGAAATGTTCTCCCTAGAGAGTTTTACGAATATATCGGATATATTATAGGACGAGGATTCTAGTTGTAAATGTATAGGTGTCTTTGCCCTGCTATAAGTGGTTTAGTTAACAAGGATGATTTGTCACCGAGGTTTTGGTTCCACTCCTGGGTAGCCAGATAGCAGTGGCGGATCCAAGATAAAAATGAGGCAGGGGGGGGGACCTGAATTCCTCTCTCTGATTTGTCTGTGAAGAGGGCATTAATCATTAAAAATGGCCATCTTACACAGCAATGATAATAAATAACAGTATATCACACATGAGTGAGCACTAACTCTCTCAGATCTGAATTTTTTCCACACGCCATGAAATTATTAATTGTGGTTTACTATAGTTTTTGGACGTCAGCTAAGTTTGATACAGAATTTAATAATTATTTTTTGCGATTTACCTGTCTTTTAGATATGTACGAGTATAATATAAGAAACATTCGATCGCAACGGTTTAAAAAACTTCTCTACATATTCTATATCATTACATAACTCTTGCTGAATCACAGAATACAATTATGGTTTAAAAATCAAAATATAAACATAAACGGGGCTGAAATTTAGGGGGCTTCAGCCCCTAGCTCACCCCCTGGAATCCATATCAGCCAGATAGGGTTATTGATTTGATTTGGTGGCTACCGATTCGATTCTTTGGGCTGTGCCTTATGCGTGAGACATTTACTCCAAGGGCTCGAGTTATCTTCTTTCTTAATTGAATGCTGGGTAAAGGTGATCTGGAATTTTTTAGGGGTGAATAAATCTTCAGTGCTGGATTCTGTATTCTTTTTTCAGGAGGAACTTCGAAAGTCTTTAGATGTTTCTATATCCATCTTGAGGTCCTTTCCAACTTCTCTTTTATATAAATGGGCCGCTCATCCCCCCGCAAATAACAGATGCATATGGAATCATTTTTGTACATTGATATGAGTTTGATATTATATCAATTCACGAGCAAACGATGCACATATGATTTAGTTATCATTTAAAAATCAGTTTTCTTTAGTTCCATTAAAATTTATGTTAATGGTGGACTAAAACATATACTTTTCGGATAAAGTCAACTATAGGTTTTGTTCTCAGTTGGAAAAGGGGGTGTTAGGTGAATAGTAGTGGTATTCTGAATGCCATGGAATTTAGTTCAATCTATATTCTAATGATGATAAAAATAAAAACCATTCTCAGACGCCGTTTTTTTTAGCAAATATTTTAAATCGCATGGTATAGTTTTGTGTTTAATATAAAAATCAATGGTCTAGTTTTGTTTTATTTTTCACAAATTAACTTTAAATATCTAAGAAAATTTTCCACGAATGTATACAATTTTGCATTATCTTAATTTTCGCTATGTTCTAGTCATCTTGCTCGAAAAATAATTATACCATAAAAAGTGTATACATAAAGTATGCAATAATATGAAATACCCTAAAAAAAAACCCAAATGCGAATTTTGGACGAAATATTTGGAAAAGTGACTAATGAACAAATGTGCTATCCCTTTAAATAACATTAAATTTGTACATTCTACTTAATTTATTTATATTCAATGTTTACATTATAATAACTTACATTTTTTTTAATTATACGCAAGTAACTATTAAGGTAACTAGTTCTCCTTAGTATTTATTTGATAAAATGTATTCATAATTAGAGCGTTTAATAGATTCAAATAGAGGTTTTAGGAGTATATTTTATTGTATATGTCTTGTTTTTAATTAAATATATTTTAATTTTAGCATAAATTAAACAAAACCATAATTTTAATTGTCTTTCTATATGATTGAAGTTATTTAGAAGGATAAGTTTCGTATTTAATTAGCTGACATGGTGATGTTTAAGAAGCACCCCCTTCAATACTTGCCAAATGCCGCCATATCTTTTATTTTAGTGTTCAAAGGACAACTTTTCTTTCAAATCCTCTATTCATTTGATTTTAATTAAATATATAGAGGCCATTGTATTGTAATTATTACATACACTCGTTTACACAGATTTTCATAATTATTCAACCTAAACTATCATATTCCTGTCTTTTGTTTCTTTTTAAAACTGTATTAAAGCTCCCCGAGTTAACGGGATGAAAAAGCGATTGAGTTAGGGACACAATAAGAAAGTGTTTACGAAAATGACAGTAACTTATAAAAATATGACCGAAGCTGTTTATTCTTTTACTTTAGAGGACTTATCGATTTTATAGTTGACGGTATTTATTATTATAAAGTTTACTTATCGCTCCTAAGATCCAGATACAAACTCTCTTCATTTGTTTAAGATTATGGAAGGGCCATATTTTAACTTTGTTTATTTCTTGACTGAAGATGCTCCTTGAAATATTTTGTCTTCTAATTATCTGGACTCCATATTCTAGTTGGCTGGGTTAATTCTTGATGTATCTTCATATTAACTTGACGTATTATCTTAATGTGATGATTCCTTCCTGATGCTTCTTGATGACGTAATGATTTCTTCTTGAATTCTTGATGCGTTGAGACGAGTTAGCCCTTGAAGTCGTTTTCTTTCCGTTTTCCTTGACATCGGTTTTCTCTTGAGTCGATCCCGTTTTCTTTTGGGATCTTCTCCGTAAAAATTGTGGACTATGGGATCGATCTCGGGTCTTTTAAATCCAGAGGCCAGCACTCTGCCGTCACGCTACGGCCAAGTCCGTTCTGACTTGGTAATTTAATGGGCTATTTATATTCTCGCTTTTTGGAAGGAAGTTTTTTCTCTTATACATCTTCGCACCCCTACACAGGTCCCTTTCTAGAACGCGGAGCAAATTTGAGGATTGGGGAGAGACTAGTATTGGATTTCTTAATCGAGGATTACTAGTAGCTCTCCCTCCCCGACCTCCGAGTCTGCGGGATGAGTGGAGTTATTCAGTGGGATTGAGGAGAGCGTGGCGAAGTCACTTAATCAATGAGTAATATAGCATCTCCTTCCCGGATCTCCTGAAGTTCCCTGCAGCACCTTTTCTTTATCTCTAGTAGGAGAGCAGGTGCAGTTGTAACGAAGATCAGAGGATTGTTCGGCCTTTTGAGGGTCACCAGTTATGAGGGGGGGGGGATATTCATTATATCTTTCATCTATTTATCATTATCCATCTTGAGATTTATATATTCGATTTCTATATTCTTGACTGAAGTTACCCCTTGAAACATTGACGCCATTTGTTTTGACTCCATATTCTTGTTGGCTGAAATTCCTTCTTCCGTAAGTTGGCTGAGATTTCTTCTTCTTTAAGTTGGCTGGGTTAATTCTTTATGTTCGTAATTCTTTCTTGACTTGATGTATCTTCCATTTAACGACGTATTTATCTTGATGTGATGATTCCTTTTAAATTCTTGATCATAATGATGTTTTCTTCTTAATTCTTAATGATGGGACGAATTCTTCTTACTTCTTGATAACGGGATGAGTTCTTCTTGCTTCTTGATGACGTGATGACTTCTTCTGCTTCATGGTGACGTAATGATTTCTTGAGACGAGTTAGCCCTGCAAGTCGTTTTCTTCCGTTTTCCTTGCCATCGGTTTTCTCTTGAGTCGATTTCTTGAGTTGTCCATAATGCGTTTTCCGTTTTCTTCTGGGATCTCCTCCTTTAAAAATTGTGGACTGTCTGGGATCGATCTCAGGTCTTTGAATCCAGAGGCCAGCACCCTGCCGTCACGTTACGGCCAAGTCCGTTCTGACTTGGTAATTTAATGGGCTATTTATATTCTCGCTTTTGGAAGGAAGTTTTTCTCTTATACATCTTCGCACCCCTACAAGATATCTGGCATTATCTTTAGGCGATCGATATTATTTATAGTTTTGTATATTATTCACGAATTGTAATTTCCAGCGCTTGCACAAGCGCATCAGCCTAGGGCACAAAAATAAAACCCGGCCATTTGATCAGTGTCCATTCGGACTCATCCAAAAGAGAGATAGTACGACCTCGGGAACCGTGCTCTTTTAAGAGTACCTATCCATTCTGATTCCCTTATCAAATGTTATGTCGGTTCAATGTTTACCTATTTTAAGATTTCATAATATAAATCAAATTGCTCATTTTTTTAAGTTTCTTTGAGTGATTTATTCCATATAACATTGTGGACCCTACAACTGAACTTGGCAATGGGAACAGGGGTTGCCTCCTTTAGGCTATTGAATAGCTTTTTGCAGACTCTTTTTTTTCTTATGTTCTTATTAATAACTTGGACGCTGTAGAAGCACATATTCTATAGTGACTAGTGCAGAACCTTAGAATCGGTGAGATGAAATATAAGCGGTTAAGAAAGGAGAAAAGTGAAAAGATTCGAGACTGAAAGATTTTAAAATTTCACTAAAGGTAAAACGGGGAATCTGAACTTAAGGATGTAACAAAGGAATATGTTAAATAAGGATTTGTGAATGACTTAATTTGCAAGATTTATTGTTAACGTGCTTGGTAAAGGAAATATGAAAACTTGGAGGATAAATAGTTAATGCAAGAATGAGGCAAATTAATATTTTGAGCGTGCGAATTTCAAGAATGAAATTAAGTATGAGTTAGGACACGAAGTAGGTATGAATGAAAACTTGAATAAAAATTGAATTGAGATAATGAATTAATAGTTGGATTGATTTAAGTTATTTAGATCAAGTAATTTGGGGAATGAATAAAATCAATTTGAGGAAAGATTCGAGATAATTAGAATTAAAAGATCGAACCAAATACCCTAAGACAGCGCGAACCGGATTATTTTAATTAAAACAAATACTTTAGATCAGGTATACATTGGCGAAAGCAGCAGATTATCCAAGAGAATGAAGGAATACAAATGCGAGAAGTGCCGTGGAAGCCTGTTCTCACATATGTCAAATAAAAACCATTTAATTGACATTGATAATGAAAATATAATTTAGAATTCGCACAATTACATATATACATAGGCGTCTAATAGAATCAGCTCTGATAAAGGAAATTCCAATCTTTAATACTTCCGATGGGCAATTCAGCACTAATCCCTTGATAAGCAGATGATCCGCCCGGCCTATGCTAAAAAATGCCGAAGCTCCATATCGCCCGGGCCACCCCCTCTAATTACATTCCGACTTGTAAACTTGTGTGTCCTTAGGCTAACATCTCTGTATTCATTAGTTTACCAGCGATTGAAGATGGCGGATGTCTCTGTTGAAACCTGGTTTTCCCGTAAGGGGCGCGGCGATTTTCCTTCCTGGTCGCCGTGCTGTCGGGACTTCAGCGCCCCGTCCGGCACCAGCTTAGTTTCTTCTCCTTCTTTCAGACAGCCTGTATTTCACCCTTACTTCCTCACTTCCCCTACAACCCATCCCACAACTTTTTCTGGTTGGCCTCTATTTTCTCAGAGAAGATGCTGACCTTCTTCTCAGCCAACTATCCCGTATTGGGCTGAGGGGGGAAGGGACAATGTTCCCTAACCCATGAGCTCCGGTTTGGGATGGTGGATTTTTAACAACCTGCTTCATCCTCCCCCATATCTTCCTCACATCCCTTTTCCTTCTCTCTTCACTATCTATTTTTTACACCGTGCTTACGGTGGAGCCACCATGCCGAAGGGCTGCCAGGTCACCAGGCGGGAGGGTTGGCCTTGAATGGTGTCATCTGACTCTGCCAGCCCTATACACACCCCTTGCAGGGCGGACTACTGCGAGAGGTGATGAGCGTTTGCTTCCCGTAAAGAAATAGGGTCACCATGCCGAATGATGAGAAAATAAAAAAAATCTTCGCTAAATTTCCCTTCGTCCATCGTCGGAGCCACCCTCGGGCAGCTCCACAGAAAAAAATGTAGGTTCTCCCCCCCCCCCTGTGCTCTCGCAGACGACCCTCCAAATCTCTCTAACCGGAGAGGAGGCTTACTCCTCTCCTTCGCCTACTGATGTAGGGGATTCCCCCTCTCCCCCTTGTCTGGAAGTGCCTTCGGGCACCTCCATCTTCCAAGCTACAGTCCTCCCTTTACTTTCCAAGGAAAATGCCAAGAAAGCCAGCAAGCAGCCCATAGCCGATCGTTCCCCATTGAAGCGACTCGGTAGGGCAAATCCCCTTAGGGGAAAGGGAAGCCAAACCCCTTCGGCCGCTTCCCCGAAAAGACTTGCTGGCCAAAGTATTAAACCAAAAGGAGGTCAAGGTCTGTGCCTCCCAAGACTCGACTTGTGACACCACTGCCAATGGGACATGCGATGTCCTGGGTGGGGATGGCCAACTGGAGGCCCTTTCGAGATAGAAATGGTCCTTGGGGCAATCCAGCCTCAGACAATAGGGCCTTCAATGGGAGCGAATCCGGGCTCGGCTCCAGGCTTCGAAATCGAGTCCGCCACTATGCAAAGTCCTCCTCGAGCGGCTAAGGTTTCCAAGGAAGTACAAGGAGGGATGGGATATCCTCCTCCGACGGGTGCCCCTGCGACTGCCAGTACCTTCTCCATCTCGGAGAAGGACCTTGTTGAGACCGGTCCATCCGGCTTGGGGGCTCTTGCCGGTGGAGGGGAGAAGCGGGTTCATTCCCCACCCTCCTCTCCTAAAAAAAAGACTAAAAAGACTCTGGGCTCCTCTCCATCCGCGGGGGGTGCGGGGAAAGATGGGTCTGCTGCCACTTTAGTAAGCGATCAAGCCAGAATCGGCAAATTTGGCCCCTCTGCCCTCCGGGTGTAGAGCCCCTGACTAAGACCAAAAGTGCTAGTGCGCAGAGCTGAGCCTCGATTACATCGGGGCCCCTCATTCAGAGATTACCCGGCGTTTTCGAGCCCGCTGGCTTCAAACGCTTCCTCGTTATTCGCTCCACTGATAGCACCATGTTGGCTAAGGGCAATATGATCAACCAGAGGAGAGCTTTAGCTAGCGTGATTGGTAGAGAGCCTTTTGGCGAATGCGCCAATCCCTCCGAGGCGGCTATGATTCATGCCCTTCAGAAACTTGATGGCACGCCTGTGAGTGTGATTCCGTACTCTGCGAAGAACTTAGTAAAAGGAGTAGGTTATGCGAGGGAACTCGTGGACTACTCCATAGAGGACATCACATTAGAGCTGGCTGACCATGGGGCGGTCAAGTTCGACTGTAACAAGCTCCCTTAGTCGGTCTGTGCCGGTTGGTATCGCTACCGCGTGAATGCATTCGTGCCACAGCCACGGAGGTGCTATTACTGTCACCGCTTCGGCCATACTAATCGCTCCTGCCGACGTGCAAAGTCAAGGTTACCCGAAACCTGTGTGAGTTGCTCCAAGGCCACAAAAGATAAGTCCAAATCGTGTGTGGCCAAGTGTGTCAGTTGCGGAGAGCCGCATCCTGTTTCTTCGAATCAATGTGGTGCGTATCTCCTTGAGAAGGAAATCCTGGCCGTTCAGGCTCAGGATCGTCTCTCATTTCGCGAGGCTAAAGATATGGTCCTGGCACGCCCGGCGATACCATGGACGTCCTATGTCTTAATGTTTAAAAAGACACTGCCTCCTGGCCCCATCCAGGCCTATAAGTATGGTCGTTTCAGCTGCCATTCGGAACCCTTCTGTGGGTTCTACCCACCCCACGCGCTCCCTTGGTAAAGCTGGTGGCACAAAGGGTCCACACCCAGCCACAGATAAAACCAGGGCTCCCGCCCTTTCCCACAGCGTGACCGTTTCCCGTAAGGCGAAACGGCCACGCGAATCCACCGTGTCGTTAGACTCACAGGAGGCAACACCCCTGAAGTTCGTTGCCAGGCCATCTTTCTGCGTTCCTAAGGCTGCCCCCCCGAAAGGAGGAGAGCAACAAAGGAGCTTCGGCTCCTTCACCCACGCCCAGTGGTGGGCTGAGTGGCTTGGAGATGGTGAATCCTAGAAAAGAGGCCCCCCCCCCCGCAGCCGCAACGCCTGCCTAAAGTTTCGAGGCGGAGGGAGGAAAAGACTCGTATAGCGAGCCCAACCTCTTCTACTAAGTCCTCGAAGATGACAGCACCTCTAGTGCATTGCCTGGCCAACAGCGCCCGGGGTTTGCCTCCGGGAAGCGTACTGCCATTCCCATGAGGGTCTTATGTTCGAAGAGGGCCCCCGCGTCTCCTCCGAGCTAGGCCTGGAGGGTATATTCTTTCAATGGAATTGCCGCTGACTTCGGGGCAACTGGGAGAAGCTGCGGAGGCTCGTCTCCTCCCGTTCCTTGTTAGCTATCTTTTTGCAGGAGACCATGCTGGGCGCATGCCCCCTGCCCACCTTCACGGGGTGTAAGGGTTTTGCGACTCGACCACCACGGGATGGGAGCTGGGCTGGGGGGAGGATGTGCGATTTTCATACGGCATGATGTCTCCGTTCTTCTCTTCGCTTTAGAGACCTCCTTTTAGGCAGTACCTATGCAGCTGTACCTTAATAGGAAGCATACTGTTATTTCCGCGTACATTCCATCTTCAGCTGACTCCGACGCGGGCAACTAGCGCCGCGTCGTGGCACGGTTGCCGAGGCCCTATCTCTTGCTTGGAAATCTAAACGGTAGACACCCCCTCTGGGGAGACTACTCTATCAATCCCCAGGGTCAAGTCCTTGCTGACCTGATCAACGAGCTTGAAATGGCTGTCCTAAATGTGGATGAGTTTACGCATCACTACCCGAGAACCACTTCATTTTCCTGCCTCGATCTATCTTTGTGCTCTCCGGATGCAGAACCTGATTTTGATTGGGGAGCGGTCAATGACCTCCATGGTAGTGTTGACATTCCCATTCAAATATCATTTTCTGGACCACTGCCATCCGAGAACCCGCCCCGGTGGTGTTTGGCCCGGGCGCGGTGGTCTGCATTTCAGGAAATGACTGAATTCTCTATCTCGAGCAAGGAGTTTAGGTCGGTAGATGAGGACGTTGAATTCTTCTCCGGCACCCTCATCGCCGCAGGCCTAGCTACTATTCCTAGAAGGTCTCGTTGTTATGCACCCTGACCACTCGCGTGGTGGTCAGCCGAGTGTGAAAGGGCCCCCAAGCAGTAGCGCTACACCTACATGCGCTATAAGCGCCGCCGAAACGATTTCACTGTCGGTGAATTTCGTCGGACTAGGGCTAGATTCCGGTATATTTCGAAGCACGTCCCCTACTCGCTCTTCTTGGTGAGCATTCGTGTCTTCACAAAACGGGTAGACCCTTCTAGCAGAGGTGTGGAAGCGAGTAAAAAGGATTCGGGGAAAGTTCTCGCACGACCCCCCTCCCGTTCTCCAGGAGAATTGGACCGCAATCTCGGACCCCGCGTTCATGGCGGAATCATTTGCGACCGCTTGCTCCGCATTATCTAGTCGGGGTGCTGCATTCAATGCACGTCGTAATGTCACGGAAGGCCGCCGGCTGGACTTTACCTTCAGAGGTGCAGAACTCTTCAACGACAGGTTTACTCTGAGTAACTTGCATTCCGCTCTTGCTTCATGCGCCCACACCGCCCATGGTCCGGAAGATGTCCCGTACGCCATGCTTCAACGCCTGGGTGAGCGAGGCATGGCCTTTCTCTTAGATTTGTTCAACAGGATCTGTGTGGAGGGTCTCCTTTCTGATTCCTGGTGAATCGCTACCCGAAGAAAGATCACTACTCCGGCCGGTTTCCGCCCAATCTCTCTAACCTCTTGCGTGTGCAAGTTGATGAAGCAATTGGTAAATGTTACATTAGCCTTTTTTTCTGGACAGCGGAGGCCATCTGTCTTCTGCACAGTGCTGCTTCCGCAAGTTCCACTCCACGTCGGATGCTCTGCTCCGCCTGGAAAATGCCGTCTGCGAGGCCTTCCTTCGTAGACAGCACTACCCACGGTGTTTTTCGATCTGGAGAAGGCCTATGATACCGCATGGCGATACTGTATCATGGAGACTCTCTACACGATGGGGGCAATGGGACGCCTCCCAATCTTTATATCTAAATTTTTGCGAGATCGTCGATTCCACGTACGGGTAGGAGGGGAGGAGCCCTTTCTGGCCCAATGGAGCAGGAAGAGGGTGTCCTGCAGGGAAGCGTTCTCAGTGTCACACTCTTTGCCCTGAGCATCAAAGGCATCACCTCGGTGCTGCCGGAAGATGTTCTCGCTACACCCTACGTGGACGACCTTTCGATATCCTTTGGCCTGCCCCAGATGCCAACTCTGGAGCGTCGACTCCAACAGGCATTGAATCGCCTTCTCTCGCTATGCCTAAGCCCACAAGTTTCGGTTTTCCTTGGCCAAGACTAAGGTGGTACACTTCTGCCGCCATCCACGGCTCCACCCTGAACCAGACTTGTTTCTTAATGGGGTACGCCTGAAAGTGGTTTGAATTGCACCGTTTCCTATGTCTTGTATTTGAGCGACGCCTCACCTGAGAGGCTCATATTCGCAGCCTTAGGGTCTCTTGTATCCGCGCCATGGATATCTTCGTTCCGTGACGTTCAGCGCTTGGGAACTGATAGGGCTACTGCCTTACTTTTTTTATCGATCCGTTGTTCGTTCGAAGCTCGACTACAGTTGCGAGTTTTATGCCTCCGCAGCCGAGCGTGTATTGCGGAAGGTGAAATCGATCCCCCACATCAGCTTTTGATTGGCAACCGGTGCCTTCCACACTTCCCCCATTGAGAGCCTACTAGTGTATGCTGAGGAGATGCCACTCGCTCTATGCTGTGCCCAGTGCATTATTCGCCTGTACGCGCAAGCCCGGTGCCTTCCTTAGTCGCCAACAGCTCTCACTGCATCTGCAGCTGATTCTGACAGTGCCTTTGCTACCGAAGGACGTGAGTCATGCCCTAAGCCCTTCGGGTTTATGGCTAAGAAACTCCTTTGAGAGCTAAGTATAGCTCTAGGGCCGGTGGCGCTCCTGGTTTTGCCCAGGACGCCACCCTGGAGGGTACCACATTTGGCTATTTGTCGCTATGACTCTGCTCTCAAACCTTGTACAGCGCCGGGAGTATTGCGTTCGACCATTTTAGAGCACACCTCGTGTCACGCTGGAACCGTGCCAGTGTATACGGATGGCTCCAAGTCCCAAGAGGGGGTCGACTTCCACGCCGTATTCCCTCTGTTTGAAGTCAGCGGGGCTCTGCCAGGCGCTGCGTCTGTCTTCATGGCCGAGCTGGTGGCAATACGACACTAGATATGGGAGATTACGTGACGTGCCCGCTTGGGAGACCGGATTATGATCTATAGCGACTCACAAAGCGTCCTGAGTGCTCTCCGGGAAATGGAATTTCTGTATCACCTTTTTCGCGATATCCGTGACGCCACGGTTTTGGCCAGCCGGGCGGATGTCGAGATTATCTTCTAGTGGGTTCCTGGACATGTAGGAATTGCGCGGAATCAGCGCGACAAAGAGCCCGTGATGAATCGGCAACCGGATCAGCGTTTCGCTCTTCCTCACACCGACTACTTGGCTGTAATACGGGCAGCTCTTCGGGCTGCTTGGCAAAGAAGATAGTAGACGATCGAAGGGAACTTAAAGTTGCATACCATTGCGCCGCAGCTGTTTCCATGGACCTACCCCCCAATACCGCGAAGGCTTCAAGTTGCTTTCTGTCGTCTCCGAATTGGACACAATCGTGGTATGCACCACCATTTGATTGAGCCCTCACCAGCGCCCGACTGTGAAGACTGCGTTGTCCTCCAGACTGTTCGGCACATTATTATTGAATGTTCTAGTCTGGGCGATCTCCACGCACGTTACCTGTCCCACTGCCGGGCTAGGCGGGGTCACTACCACCTACCCCTCATACTCGGGACGAGTCCGTGCACATTGACTAGTAGACTTATAGACTTTTGGGGGGAGGCCGGCCTTCTCTATTTATTTAACTAAGTTTTTGTTTGTTGTTTTCTTGGGGGACCTGCCCCAAACGCCGGAGCTTGCTTCCTCCTTGTTGCTATTTTCCCTTTTTATTGTTGTTGTTGTTGCTGTTGTTGTTTTTCATATTCATATTTTATAGTAGCCTAGTGCTAGGCTGTCGTTAGTGCGGTGACTTGTGCCCGAGTGGGTAGTCGCCAGAGAGGCTCCTAAAAAAAAATGAAACCTGGTTTTGCAAATAATCCTAATACTGTGGTTTATTTTCTGCATATTATATATATATATATATATATATATATATATATATATATATATATATATATATATATATATATATATATATATATATATATATATATCAGCGGTCCTTGTGTTCTTGTAGAATCTAAGTCCTATAATGTCCATAAAGACTAGGCCAGACAAGAACATTTATTTGGCAGACCTTTCGGCAAATCTTTTTAACATCTTCACTGTTATCAATAATCAAGGGACACTACCGTTAAATAGTAATAATTTTGATGAGTTACATTTAATATAAAGCACAATAGACCAGAAATAATTCAATAACACAAAGTATTATCAGCCTAAACCGATCCTTACCGAGTGTAACAACAATTGAAAAAAAAACCTCAGAAAAGAGAGCCACTGAAAGAAAGGAAGCGAGCTATGTGAAAAAGGTGAAGGGATGCATAATTATTAAGGAGGGGGTGGTGTATTAGTGAATATATAGCCACTTTCGAGAAAGGGCAAATCATAAGGGTGAGATTTAGCCCAAATTTTAAAATTTTCCAGTTATATCGGATAACTAGCTTCATATTCGTGTTTCCCTCTAGAGAAAAGAGAAATCTTACAAAGGGGCGACCAGTTCGAATGCTGACACCCGTCTTCCCACTTTAGTTTGTGCTTAGTTTGACCAACACAGAATTATATACAATCACCACAGAAGTAAAGATAAGCGATCGACGAAGACAGAAGGTCAAGAATAAGGTCATTCAGTCTAGGAAGGATCCCGACCTACGTTCTAAGGTAAAACTATATCTAACTAGATTTTGTGAGTAAAAATTTTACGATTTTTACGTTTTTTTCTTTAAATTGTGCTATCGAGACTATAATAAGGAAGTTTAATATAAAATGAATGCTTGGAAACTGTTTCTTCTCTCAGAGTAACCTATTTGAATCAGAGTTTGTAACAAAGATTTTGTCATACTAATGGTGCTGCGGAAATTTTGGGAGCAGAGGCGTGGCGACAAATAGTCAAATGTGGTACCCTCCAGTGTGGCGTCCTAGACAAAACCAGGTGCATACCCAGCTTGAGAGCTAGACCAAGCTCTCAAAAGAGTTTTCTGACCCTAAGCACATATCGTTAGGGCTACGACTGGCGTCTCCCGGCAGTATAGACCCCATTGATTTCGGCCACAAATGTAGTGAGAGCCGTTGGCGCCTGTTTGAGATGCTGAACGCATGGGGACAGGAGCATATTGCACTCTGCACGGTGCAGAGTAAGGTGAAGCTTGCCGGAATAGATAATAAGGCTCTCAATGGAGGACGCGCGGAAGCAACCAGTCACCAGACGATTGGTGAATCGATTCCATCTTCCGCAATATATGCTCGGCTGCGAATGCATAAACTCGGATCCGTAGGCAAGCTTCGAAGAACAAAGTATCGAAGTGCCGATCGTCATGGAACGAAGAATGACTATGACACGGATACAAGACAACCTAAGGCTACGAATATGAATTTCTCAGGTGAGGCGTGGGTCGAAAACAAGACCAAGGAAATGGTGCGAATCCACCACTTCCAGGCAAACCCAGTTTAGGAACAAGTCTCTGTAAGGTTGAAGCCGTGGATGGCTGCAGAATTGCACCACCTTAGTCTTAGCCAAGAAAAATCGAAACCTGTGCGTTTCGGTATAGCATAATATGCGGTTCAATACCTGCTGTTATTGCCGATCCAGACCTGGCATCTGGGCCACACTAAGAGAGATCGAAAGGTCATCTACGTAGAGCGTAGCAAGAACATCTTCCAGCAGCACCAAGGGAATACCGTTGATGCTCAGAGAAAAGAGTGTGTCACCGAGGACACATTTTTGCGGGACACCTTCTTCTTGTTACACTGGTCCGGAGAGGGCTCCTCTCACTTGTACGTGGAATCGACGATTTTGCAGAAATGAAAAAAAATCAAGATATAATCGTCCCTTCGCCCCTATCGTGTGGAGGCTCCATATGATATTGTATCGCAATGCGTTATCATAGGCCATTCCAGATCGAAAAATACAGTGGTATAGTGCTTTCTACAAAGGATGGCCTCTCAATAGCATTATCCATTCGCAGCAAAACATCCGACGTGGAGTGGAACTTGCGTAACCCCCATTGTGCAGAATATAGGTGGTCTCTGCTGTTCAGGAAAAAGGCTAATCTAAAATTTACCAATTTCTCCATCAAATATAACAAGCAAGAGGTTAGAGTAATTGGACGGAAACCGACCACTGTAGAGTGATCTCTCTCCTTGATTTGCGAAAAGTGAGTACATTAGCCATTCGCTAGGGTTTTGGGAGGATAACCTCTGTTCATATCCTGTTGAAGAAATCTACCAATGCTATACCTCGCTCATTTAGGTGTTGAAACATTATATATAGATATAGTCCCAATTATGGTCTGTGTTCGGACATAAAACGAGAGTGAAACAGAACTTACTAACATAAACATTTCGATGAAGGGTTCTCCGCCTCTACAGGTATAGTCGAGTAGGCAGCCTTCAGCGACATCATGACGTGTGGCGAAAGCTACCAGAGCAGCATCCAGGCGAGAGAATATGGAGAAAGAGGTAATGGAAGACTCTGACAATGATGCAAGGAGAGTAGTTGTCCCTGATGGAGACGCTGGGCGAGGGCGGACAAAAGCATAATGCACTATGTACAACGCAGAGCAAGTTGCAGCTCACCGGAATCGATTATAAGGCCTTCACCCGAACAGGAAAAAGGGCCTCGGCAACCATGCCATGGTGCGATGGAAGTCCTCCGCGTCGAAGTCGGCTGATGGTGAAATGTACGCATAAATTTCAGTACACCACCTTTTTAAGTGTAGTTACACTTAAAAGAATGAACACATCACGTCGGGTGTAAATCGCGCACTCTCTTTCCCGGCTCCCATCCTCTGGTGGTGGAGTGTCAAAACCCTTATATCCTGGGAAGATGGGTAGGGGACATGCACCCAGCGTGGTCTCCTGTAGGAGACGGACCTCTGAACCTTCTCCTAGTTGGCCAGCAATCCAGGGCTATTTCTTTCAAGAAATGTGCCCTCCAGGTTTAGCTAAGGGAGATGCGGAGGCCCTCTTTGTAGAGGTACGCTGCACATTGCTTCGATAAAGTAGTATGCGGCTCTCTCAATTGATACACTTTGCCATATAGGATAAATACTTATCGTGTGCGACCTTGGAGCAACTTACCTTAAGGTAAACCCTGCTTTGCTCATTTACATATTCGATTCATTTGGCCAAAGCTGTGGCTGTAGTAGCATCTCCACAACAGTGGCACGAAAAACTTCACACGGTAAGCAATACCAACCGGCACGCACCGACTCAGGGAGCCTGTCACGATCAAATGTAACTAAGATTGTAGAGATAGGTCTCAACGCCCCCCCCCCCTACTTCCTGTTTTCTCATCGCTACTTTTCCTCTTAAGAGTATTCCATGAGTTCCGTCGTATAAAACACTCCTCTCACTAAATTCATGGTAGAGAGTGGCATCATGCTCAGCAGCGAGCCTTTGATTGTCCAAAGGCACCTAATTATGACTACCTCGGAAAGGTCTGCCGCATTCCAGAGAAAGTTCTCGTCCGAGAAACAGGTCGCATGCGTCTCTTCTCCCGTCAATCAAGCTAAAGCTCTCTTTTGATGGAACATGTAGCTTTAGGCCAACTTGCTGCTGTCGAGCGAATAACTAAAAAGCGTTTGAAACAGGTTAGATAAATGAAGCAGAAAATCTCTGAATGAGGGTCCCAAGGTATTCGAGGCTCCGCTTGGTACACTTGCAACTTTGGTCTTTGTTTGGTCCCCCCGTCCCGAGAGCTCCTCAGAGCCGGTCGTGCCTGTCTCGGCCTGATCACTTGCCAAAACGGCAGTGTTCTTGTCCGTCTCCGGATTGCCATTGGATAGAGAAGAAACGCTTGTCATCTTGGATATATTCTTAGTTTTCTTTCTCTTCGGAGAGGAAGGCGGGGTGTGAAACCGCTCCCCACCTCCCCCGGAAGAGGTGCCGAGGGAGGATGGATTAGCCTCTTCCAGATTTTACTCCAATATGAAGATCTTGGCCGTCAAGGGGCCGCTAGGCGAAGGATGGCCTTGTACAGGGGCGGTTTCGTGTTCCGTTTTTGGCACCAAGCCCAGTTTCGCCCCCAAAGAAGACCATGCCATCTAGGGAACATCGAGAGGAGCCTCTTACTACTCATTCCCCTCCAAGGTGTGGGGTATCCCGAATGTTGGTCGCCTGATAGGGATTAAGGTCCATCATGAACGTCACTGGGGCCGGCCTACAGACCCCCATTGGGAAGAAAGGGAGAACGAGTTTGCCGGCTCTCATCAACATGACAAACCTCGGGTCTACGATATGTCTTGGCGAGGCCCAGCGGACGATGCCACCTCGTACCCATCTAAGGGGGTTGTAGTGGGACACCTGACTTCAACAGGACGGGGTAGGAACCTAAACAGCGCGTCTTCTGTCTTTCCGTGTTCTTGAGTGGCTATGAGAAAGCAAAAGAGGACCCACCGCAAGTGGAGAGTCACCCGAAAACAACTCTACAAAAGCAAGTAAGGGGCGAAAAACCTGAACCCGTAGAAAATGGAGAGTGAAACGCTGTCTCTGCTAGAAGAGTCTTAGATAGGCCCCTGAGAAAGTAGAGAAGGTCCACCTCCGTCCAAGAGGAGAAGCTGCCCGGTGGGAGATCAGAAAATGACCAAAAACTCTTTGCCGTAGTCAGAAGGTTGGTTGGGAGCCCCCCCTCCCCCACCGGTCATAATGATGGTGGGGTTAGATTCCTTGTCCGTCCCAACACCAAGGTCAGGCGATGATTTGCAGAAAGGGACGTAGCAAGAAGTTTTGACACTTGTAAAATACTTACAAAAAAAACACAAAAAAATACACCACTTGTGACCATTAAAAGAAAAAAGGGGTTGGTAGGCTATATCCTGCCTTCAGCCTCTCCCGCTTATCCCCTCTCGGGGTTTCGGTCTTCTCATGGGTCTACCGATGGTGCGTTAATGAATGGTATTCGCAACCTGTATAGCGACGACCACCGACCAGATGTCACCCAGTGTCCGGTCGTTCCCTAAAGGCTGTAGCTCCCAACTGTGAAGCCAGAGAGGCAGGACGACAGAACAGATATCCTAATTAGACGTACCAAGACGGCCAAGATCTGAAGATCGGTTGTAGCAAACCTAGATTTGGGGCCCGAAACTTTTAGTTAGCCATAAGCAGCGCAGTCTTATGCACCCGAGAATGCCCCCATGAAGGTGGTCAACCCATTACTCGGAGGGAATTGGTAATTGGGTCAAAGCCGATCTTCCCATTATTTAGGCGCCAATGCTTAAGTCCCCTCAAAGTCTGGTCTCTTGTGAACTATGTGCGTTAAATGACATTGTTTACATATATTCCGAAACCACTCTTCAGAAATGACATGCTATAGCCTGCCAGGTCTTTAAGCCTGTACAAAGGGTTGAGGAGGTAGTCAGGGAAAGAATTGGAATGCTGAAAGGGAGCGAAGAGGAAGTGTACCAATAACTTGCCCTCGCCTCATCATAGAGTTCAATATAACTAAGTGACTAGGCTTGCCTAATTTTGCCTTCAGCCTAGGGGAGAATAACTCATTTGACTATCAACTGCAGGTACGCAAATGCTTGAAGGGATAGTCCTAGGAAAAAAGTAGTGCTGAGAGGGAGGGCATTAACAACTTCTTCAGACCCCGTCAGTATTCAGGTTAGCCCAGTGACAGAGCTTCCCTAATTTGTACTCAGAGCGAGAATACATGCAGCTCCTCCAGATACCAAGTGTAACAGGCTACAAAGGGCTTCCGTCTGCGGAGTCAAAAGCTTTTTAATACCTTTAAGTTTTCCTTACAGAATTTAGTTTATAGTTCCTTTCAGGGTTTTAGGGGCTTCAAGTTTATTTACGTTTTATCTGCCACCGAATTTCATGCCTAATGAATACAAACGAATATATCTGTAAACCAGACAAAGGTTAATGAATCGTTAGAATGAAAAAGTCTGAATTTGGAATAGATGCTCAACATTGTGGATGATTTTTCGAAGTTTTTTCGTGTCAAGGGTGACCTTATTCGTAATGTTCTAGCACTTGAGTACTAACTGATACCCATCTAGCTGTGCTCTACGGCTTGCACAAAGAACGTAAAGATCAGATTTCATGTCACCCAATTTTATCGGCTCTAACTACGTGATATGACACTGGAATATACGTGGATATCGAAATAATTATTTTCATTTAAGAACGCTACTTGCAGATTCACAGGCGGCAGTCATGTTTCTGCAGGTATCAAGAATGCCAGCAGCCCTACCAAACCCAGCATGAGGGTTTCTTATGTACCACGAGGCTGGTCTTCTCGGCAGGGATGGATTGGACCACGATGGCGTTTGCACACTTGTGAAGCGCCCTGCTGGTCACGTGAGGATCTAGCTGACTTCGGACTTGCAGGCTGTTGGCAGATTATACACGATCTGCAACGTATATATCCCTCCGCATGACAGAGTTAGCGCTCAAAAAATACATTAACTGGTTTCGCAACTGCCACCTCCGTATCTCCTAGGAGATTAAATTGTAAAGTCCTTCCTTAACACCGAAGATTCTATAATACTAAATAACGACAATCCTACTACTTCCACCTACAAACAGGCACCCTTCCTTGTATCGATCTGTCTATATCATCTCCAGATGCAACACTTAACTTCTCCTGATCTGTTAGCCAAGATTTATATAATAGCGACCCCTTTCCAGTCATTCTATTCATTACAGACAGCTCCCCTCTCCTAACCACACCGGTTTATTTACCAATGGGTAGATTTGGCAAGATACTATGCTGTGGCGACTACTGATAGGGAAGTTACATCCTTTCCTACCGTTGATGATGCTGTCAAATACCTCGTGGATACGCTTGTTGCTGCGGAGGACACTTGTATACCGAAAACGAGCGGAATACAGCACACTCGGTCTGTTCCTTGGTGGAATCGAGAACTCCAAGCAGCAACGCACGAGAAAAAGGTAACAGCACGCCGATATTACTGTACGCGACTTACAGAAGATAAGGTTGCACTTAGTCGCGCTCACTTCCTTTTGAAGAAACCTCAGGCAATTTTGTGAAAACGATACGTCTCCAGCCTCAGCGAGAGGACACCGATGACGAAGGTATGGCGTCGGATTTCTAAGATACATGGCAGGCGTATGGCCCATCGTACTCTAACGTTGCAGGCTTCTAAAATTTTAATCTCAGATCCGCTAGAGGTTGGAAACGCTTTTTGGAAATGATTTGAGCGAGGTGTCGAAGGGAAATTCTTGGGCGCACTTTCAGCGCATTAAAGAGGAAGCAGAATCAGTAGGTTTATCATTTTGTGGTTGAGAAAATTAAGATTACAACAACATTCTTACACTGCCAGAATTGCAGAATGCTTTGAGGAGGTATGCTGATACGGCGCCTGTGGCGGATACGATTTCGTACTTCCTGCTTCATCACCTTCCTCCAGTATCCTTGTAGTTCCTTTTATCTTTGTATAACTGCATATGGATGGAGGACTGTGCTGCCTCCCCAGAAGCCTGGTAAAGAGAGAACACATCCACTTACGAGTTGTATGTGTAAACTTATGGAACGGATGGTCAACGCTAGATTATACACACGCTTAACACATAAGTTCTTGCTTGATGGCGAACCACCTCCTTTCTGCGATGGATGTATTGACCCTCTCGTAGTTGAGCACTTCCTTGTTCAGTGCACGGAGTATACCGATGAGCGGGTGGCCCACTTTGGCGCCAGCGGAATCGGTCAGCCTCTGAATATTCGCTGGGACCTTAAGGACGTTGAAGCTGCTGTCTCAGCAGTTCTCTCATGTTTAACCGCAACACGCATTTCCTCCGACCTCTGGCACATGCGTGACTACATCACCCATCATCTATAATTGTGCTCTTCGTACCATACATTTCATCTTAAATGTAGGACTAGTTTGGCCTATGTGCCTCATTTTACGTTGTGTGTGGCCTTCTTGCCACATATTTTAATTGCAGACTACTTGCCACTTTCACTGACTGTGTAATGTACTTAGTACATCATAAAGTACCCGCTGGACATGTGTCGTGGTATGACATTACATTATATCAATACCATATTATATCTATGAGGGAGGGATCAATAACTTGAAAGCGAACCGACAAAAGGGACGGAAAATCACGAGTTTAGACGGGCTGAGTAGCGTGAGAGAGTGCAACGAGGTCAGGTAAATTATGGACAATGGCAAAGCTCAAGGTTATTTAAAGAGGCATGTACGAAAATATAATTTTATTTACACAAAAATAACGAAAGAATTGATGGATAAAATTACCTCAGAGAATTAACGGACAAAATCACATAAGTAAACGAAGGAAGAAATTGTAGTTATAAATCAGACTATGAAGTTAGAACTTAAGGTATTACAGGAGGAGACTATTCAAATAGGGAGGGGAGAATTATCTCAACTGGGTAACTGAAGGGGGGAGAGGGGTTGGCTTACGGATGTCTTCTGCATGTGGGGTGAGGCCGTTCGGAACTTCTGAGCGGGAGGTTGGAGTGATGTTCGGATCTCCAAAAACAAGGGGGAGGGGGTAACTTCCGGTCCAGGGGAGAGTATTTCGGCTACCCGAAATGAGGAGGGCTTCGACAGGAGTTGATGAGAGAAGTCGGAAAAAATCACTCGGGGGCGATCGTTCAGTGGAATTACCTCCTAACTGGGGCTAATTCCAAATACACAAAATAGTCCAGCTGTCACTTTGCTTTGTTGCTAGCACTTGACTTGGAACCATGGGGAATCTTCTGGGGTCTGGGCGAGATTTCTCAACTCTGTTAAGCTTCAGGGGAGTCGAGCGCTATTTATGTCCGAGGCTCTCCCCGGAGTTGGGGGATAGCGGGAAACAGCTCTACTTTCGAATGGCCTTGAATCTTCTTGCAGAAGCTATTCTAGCCCGCATAAAGGTGAATCGTGGGGGACTCGATTCGAGGCTACCGCTTGTGGAAGGGGGATGGGGGGGTTAGGCTTACCAATTTAGGCCTAACTGGGCCCTCTGCAGCGCATCGAAGTTCCGTTCTGCTCAAGAGCTTCCACGTGGGGCTTTCCTCACAACATGCTCCAACAATACGTCCTGACACGATTCTATATGATATAGCCCTTAGCGGTT
Source organism: Ceratothoa steindachneri (assembly GCA_963969495.1). Lineage (NCBI taxonomy): Eukaryota > Metazoa > Arthropoda > Malacostraca > Isopoda > Cymothoidae > Ceratothoa > Ceratothoa steindachneri. The sequence continues at coordinate 156,300,404 of OZ018319.1, forward strand.
GAAGTGCTAGCTAACTGGTCTGTCGTAATAGATAGGCACCAAATACGATAATATAGTCCTCTAAAGCAAACTTTCAAAATCGCTAACAATTAAATTTCCGGGAATTCAAGAATACCCTTGAAAGTGTGGAGAAACTTCTAGTTTAGGGTGGTAAGACGTCCCGGATTTCAGTTCCAGAAATCTGACCCCCCTATTCTAGATCTCTCTGATGCGCAGCCGGTCTTCGCAGCACGCAGCCATCATGGTTTCCAAGTTGCGTGGTCGGGAATATTCTTGAACACTCTGTTGCTCAGCCGGCCTGTTACGGCCGCCTGCGTAAGAAACAGTTTACATTAACTCGCCAAGTCTTAAAGATGTATTCCCTGCAGTATTTGTACTTGATTTATTAGGATATTTTTCAGAGTTTTAAGTTTTAAAATGGAACAATATTTAACGGCGTCGCCTTGTTCAAGCCAGTCTAGCAGCGCCATGAGCCAGAGTGAAGATGAGAAGGCCCCTAGTCCAGCTTCGGCTCGGAAGTTTTCAGACCCAAGAGGCCATCCTTGACTGATGATAACTTTGAGAAACTGGTGTTGGTTAATGGAAACATGCACCACTTGAAGGAGAAGTGCCTGTGTCAGAGGGAGGAGGAAGAGAACAACTATGACGAATGACTGTAATGAGGATTCCGTATTTTGTTGATTTAAAAGTTCCGGTTTATATAAAATATATGAAATAAATATATAAATTGTATGGTAATTTTATTGGAAATTATGTTTTTATCTACCAATAAAGGGTTAGTGGACTTCATTACTGCACTATTTTTTTTAATTAGCATTGGCAAAATTGCCATAGCGGACCGACGAAGACTGGAACTTTGTGGATTAGCAGAATGCCCAACAAAGTTAGCGGAATTGCAAATTGCGGACTAACAAAAAAATAGTGAGTTCCCACCAGCGTTTGCTCCATTTGTGACTATGTCATCTGATGTTGGTCAAATTAAGTGCTAACTCAAAGAAACTTCCATCCATTTTTTTTATTATCTTTTTTAGTTCATCTTGTAGATGGTAAACAATTTATCCTACGTTCATCTCTTTTTTAAATGAAATCTGTTTGGTAGAACCAAACTTGACTTTAATTGCTGAGCTTTTGGTCTATGCGATCATCTTCAGAGTGTCTTTCCTCCTTTATCGGTGAAGAATGGTGGAGTCAGAATGAAAAGAAAACGGATTTTAGGGGATATTTATTCTTCCTAGCTTAAACGCTATGTCAAGGGAATGGGCCACTCCTGTGTAAGCGGAATTTTATAACAACTTTAATGTTCGATTCCAGCGCGTAGTTTGGATGTTGATAGCTGGCCTTTCTTCCTTAATTAAGATGGCTTCTAAGGTGTTCAGTCTAGCTTTACTACCCTCTTTTCTTTTGTTTCTTTTGATCGTTTTGTTATTAACCAATATGTCCCTGGTTAAGCTGTTATGCACGGTCTCCATATGAAGCTTACAGTCTTCATTCAGGCACGTAAACTCGTAAACTATGTTCGTAGACTTCAGGATCGAGGAGTATTGGCAGATGCTGTTTTTCATAATGAGATTGTTAACTCTTGTCGTTTTATAATATATAATTATTTAAATCTTATCCCATTCCTTCTTAACTTTGATGTTACGGTTAACAATCTCCCTGATGTTTTTTTCGTCTATTTTGTAGGCCGATGACATCTGATTTCTATAGTACAGTTTGATGTTATTTACTGCTTCCTGGTTACTTTCTGTTTCATCCGTGTCTGTGAATTGCCTTCTTAAAAATGATTGAAGTTGTTTTTCAATCATACTGTTCGGGAAACAGTTATTCACGAGGGTTTATTTTAAGCGATTACACTTTTTTGTACCTTTCTGGACATTTACTATCCGCGTTGACGCATCTTCACATGTCTGTAGCTTTTTTTACACTTTTTTTGACGTAATTACAGTTGATGTTTTGTACCTCTAAGCATAGAAAAGGTAATTTATTGTCCATACTCAATTCATGAGTGAATTTTAACAAGGAGTTCTCCTCAAATTGATGTTTGATGTTCTTAAGATGTTCTTCATTTTAGAGATTGATGTAGATGTCGTCTACGGATTGGCAGTATGTGTGTGGCTTATTTTCGATGTTGTTTTATAAGCTCTCTTCAAGTTGCCTCATATAGTAGTTGGTAGAAGTCGGCATCAGAGGGAATCCCATAGCTACTCTATCCACTTGTGTGTAGTGGTTTCCGTCCGGTGTCCTGAAAGGAGCCGCTGATGTGCATGAACGCAACATATTCCTTAAGATGTTTGGGCCAAGGATAGGAAAAGGCATTATAGGATGGTTGTATACGTTTTGTATAATGATGCCGATGGTCTGAAAGATAGGCACATTAGTAAATAGGCTTTCTACATCAATTGACGAAGAAAGGCCAGCTATCAACATCCAAACTACGCGCTGGAATCGAACATTAAAGTTGTTTTAAAATTCCGCTTCCCCTGGAGTTGCCCGTTCCTGTGACAAAGCGTTTAAGCGAGGAAGAATAAATATCCCCTAAAATCCGGTTTCTTCTCATCCTGACTCCGCCTTCTTCACCGATAAAGGAGGAAAGAAAGTGTGAAGATAATCACATAGATCGAAAGCTCAGTAATTAAAGTCAAGTTTGGTTTTATCAAGTACATTTCATTTAGAAAAGAGATGAACGTAAGAGAAGTTTTTTACCTCTACAAGATGAACTAAAAAAGATAATAAGAAAAATGGAAAGTTCCCAAAGAAAATTATTAAAGGCGAAATATACTATGGTCCTTAACAAAATCTGCATATATATATATATATATATATATATATATATATATATATATATATATATATATATATATATATATATATATAACCAAGGCGTTGGACATAAGCCTATATTTATAAGATATTCATTTATTGACCGACGTAGTTTATTTACGGCCGGGCATTAATATTTCGGGATGTATCAAATAGCCATATTAATAGTGAATGCTGACACCGAAAATGATATCGACACCATCGGACTCTTTCCAAGCTCAAACTAAATAGTTTCCAAATTTGCGTTTTAGTGTTCGAGTGTATTCTAATATAATATTTGTGTTATTCTCTTTTCTTGCTGAATTGTTACATAAGTTAACCAGGCAATGGCTTCGCTACTAAGATTAAAATTTTAAAAAAGCAGCCATGGTTAAATTTTTATAAATTTTCTGAACTTCGCCAATTATGATAATTTTTAAAGGAACTCTAAACTAAATTTCCCCCCTTTCAAAATATCACGTTGCTAAAATATAGTTATAGAAGAAGATATATAAAAAACATAAGTCATAACCAAACTAAGATGAAATTATTATTCGAATACTCAAAAGAATCCCCTTCTTAAATTATAGAGCTACTGATGATGATGATGATTGTAGATAAAGTAAAAACATGTTCTGGTTTTATGAGGAAAGAATCTAATTATGTAAAGCAAGTCTGCATCATTAGTATCCCTAAAGAAGGTTAACTTCCGTATAAAAATATATATGTACATTTATAGATATCACCTAGAATTTTAACCGGTTAAGCTTTCTGACCAAAAGACCAGAGATTCTTATCTCCCGGGAGGGCTGATTCGAGCCGGGAAAGGCAATTAACTAACAATGATTTCAGACACATCTGAGGCACGGCCACTCCAGGCATGAGTTGTTCAAAGGTAATGCAGTTGGGTTGTTCTTCAGAATTAGCCAATTACGAGACAAGAGCGTTCTGAGGTTGGCTTGAGAAGACGGGACGACCAATGTAGTGGTAACTTGCAACTCCCTATCGCGGATGCCTAGGGTTCCTGCTAAAGAAGACGAGGTGGCAGCATTTGGGTAATAAGGGTAGGGCTGATGTGGATACGAGAAGGAATGAGAGTTCCATTCTCAGTGATGTTTAGATTATTAAGAATGCCAGTAGAAAGAGAAAGGGACAATGGCTGTTCAGGGTGGCCAGCAAAGATCGAGGATGGTTACAGGTGCTCCAAAGACAGTATCCTCCTTGGTGCAAAACTGAAGAAAAAATATCTTTGGTCTCCTTGAGATGACTAGAAAGAGTCCATGTGAACCATAGAGCAAACATAGAGAGGCTCTAGCCTCTTTGTTAGGAGAAAAGGCTTCGCGTGCCTAGAGAGATAACTGGGGGTTAGAATTCTTCTCAGTTCTCGACAGCATACTGTCCATGGGTTGCATGAGCTGAGTATACATGAATTTATCTGTGACGAAATTGAACATCTCACAGAGATTACAGAGTTGCTTTCACGAGGAATATTCAGGAAAATTTCTTATCGCAGAAACTTTTTGCTCAATAGGACGAATTCTCTCTGTAGAAGCATAGTATTAGGGAAAAAACAGTTGTTGGACACCGAATAGACACTTAGAAGTGTTTGTGATAGAACGAGTTGAATCTGTGTTAAATTCAACTCCTATCCCATATTAGTTAAAACCTCGAGGAGGCCCACGTGCATCTTCGATTCGAGGCTTGGAGTCTTATCAACAGCTACCGGACGTCAATGTTTAAACAAGGAGGTTATCGTCCCCCCGTTCGCCCCCATACGCCGACCTCGCCAGATCGAGTTAGGCTTATGAACAGATAAGGCATTTTTCTCCGGCCCAGCTGTGCGTTCCCTCCAAGCTTTCACTCCATTCTCCCCCACGCCAAGGAGATGTCCTGGCTATTTATATGGACTCTTTACCACTAAGATCAGATTGGAGATCCAGATTTTCGTCGCGAAACATCACCACGACCCTCTCTCCCTTTGTGCGCCAAGGGACCTCGGCCTCGAGATTCACCATCACTTGTCCAGGAGGACAATATTCCTTGAGTGCCAAAGGTTCGAGCCTTTAGTGACGTCAAGTCCCCAAGGCATTCCCCCCTGCTGTTCAAGGAGAACAGCATTAGAACAGCCATTGTTCGTTTTGAGCCCTTCGCCAAGAAACGGTTCTCATCCCCCCCCCTGTTGTTCAAGGAGAACAACATTAGAACAGCCATTGTTCGTTTTGAGCCCTTCGCCAAGAAAAGGTTCTCATCCCCCCCTGTTGTTCAAGGAGAACAACATTAGAACAGCCATTGTTCGTTTTGAGCCCTTCGCCAAGAAACGGTTCTCACCCCCCCTGTTGTTCAAAGGAGAACAACATTAGAACAGCCATTGTTCTTGAGCCTGTAGACAAGAGACGGTTCTCATCCCCCCCTTTGTTCAGAAGAGAACAACCTAGAACAGCCATTGTTCTTCCAGCCGTTCGTCGAGAAACGGTTCTCCTTCCCAAGACGCCACGTCAGGATCATCTTATCCCCCCCCCCCTTTGGCTGGAACTCGCCAGCGGACCGAATATTCCTTCAAGTACCTTCCACCGCACCCTAATGAAGTTACGTAAGCCAAGCGTCACCTTTTGAGTATTGATCCCTTATTTGTCAATTCTATCCTGTGCTTTAAATGGTTTATCGAACCATCCCATCTCTTTAACTCCATATTTGTTTTACCTTTTTTGATCCCTTAAATCCTTGGATTAGCCCGAGTCTCCACGACCCTTTCCATTCTGTTTGTCAATATTTTCCGTTTTTGTGTTTTGTTTATAGTTATTATTAATAAAACTCTATTTTATTAATGATAGCAATATTATTATCCTTGAGCTCAGTTCCACTTCTTAAGCATTTTGAAGATACATAATACCGGCCGCCAGACAGTAAAACGCACTCTAAAGATAATTAAGGAAGTTCCCTCAACGAATAGTGTTATATATAGTATCGTCGGGAGTCATTCTACGACATATATATATATATACTATTTAATTTGGTATCAGGTGTGTAAGGTTTAACGCTATATCTTTGCAAACACTGGTCTCAGTCGAGTAAAGCATAGTGTTATTCGTTATAATAATAGAATATAGTAGTTCCCTTTTGTTTTAACGATTGCTATCCTCTTTTTTTTGAAACTTAAGAAGCTGGAGTAGCTCAAGGAACGGTTATAATAATTTGTTTGTGTTTTTTTGTGATTTTAGTCAGTGGTTATTTAGATTGAGAAACCAAGTACGAATAGGTCAGTGCCCATATTTAGGTAGGCTAATTCTATAGAGGCATAATTCTTGTTGCAAGGAATTTTAGTTGGTTGACTAGTGCGCCCCAAGTGCAAAGATGACTCCGTTCGAAATCTTTAAAGCGCAAGGAGAGTCCTGTGGACTTTCCGGAAAAGAACTAATGAGTACATTCTAGAGGAGCAAAGAAAAAAGGAAGAAAGAGAAATACAACGAGAAGAAAGAGAAATACAACGAGAAGAAAGAGATAGAGAGGAACGGATAAGACTAGCTGACCTTCAGGTTGAATTAGCTCGGATTAAAGCAGAAGTTCAAAGAAAAAAGGTAGAAAAAGAAAGAGAAAGAGAGGAACGGGAAAGAGTAATCCAACGAGAAGAAAGAAGGACGGACTCGCGCTCCTTCCCAGGGAAGCTGACAAAGTTTCCGAGCCCCGTAAAACCCCAAAACTTCTTTCCCCAAAACCAACAACGGGACTCCAAACCTCCCGTTAAGACTTCTCCTCCATCTCTCTTCCCGAAGCGACCAACCATATGCTTCACCTGTGGTGCAGAAAACCACATGAGCTGGAATTGCCCTCAAAATTCTAGGCTTAAAAGCGGACCAGCCCACCAAGTTCACCAGATTAATGCAACCCCGGCTCCCCCGGTGGTGCAGACCCAAGCAGAAACTTCTCCCCCTCCGTCAGGCCACCAGGTAAATTTTGTTTTTGGTAAAAGTTCATCGGGAACTTTGAAATATGAGGAGGGCAGCGTGGACAGCTGTCGAGTATTGACTCTCGTCAGGGACACAGGATGTACATGCTTCATCGTGTCCGACGAACTCCTCCCAGTGGCCTCTAACCACGAAAAATTTGCGGTGGTACGTGACTACCTTGGGCGGGCGAACAGATTCCCCGTCGCTAGATGTTACCTGCAGTGTCATTATTATAATGGCTGGGCTGAAGTCATTGTAGCACCAATAAAATTCTGTTCCGTACTTATAGGAAAGAGCCCCCAAGTAAGTTTCGACCCTGTGTTTTAGGCCGCCCTTCCTCAAGGCCGAGATAAGAAAGAAGCCCAGGAGCCCGTCCCCATCAGAACCCCGATACCGTCCGATTTCTCGGAGACCCCTAACCAGGACTTTAGGACGGAAAAAGAGGAATGTGATTCACTAAAACCCTTAGGTGATAAGGCCCCAGACAAGGACACGAAGACTGTCCTTGGACCCCAAGAAAAAAAGAACCCCCAACGCGCCCATGGAGATACCTTCGTAGAACTGGACGAAGCATCGGCGCTTGAAGAGGATTGCCCCGCGGAGTCCCTTAAGGTAATCCAGACAGTGTGCATCCAACCTGATGCCGATTAGCCTCCTCCTTCCCTACCAGGCGAGTCTTTGGAACCCTCTGACCTGGATAGTGACGCGCAGCTGACACCACGTCCGAAGAGCCAGCTACAAGAACTAATTAAATGGAATCACCATTTACCCACCCTATTAGCTCTTTTCGAACAACTGCGCGAAAATGGCCTCACCAGTGGCCCCCGCAAATGCCATTTTGCCCACGAACCCATTAAATATTTGGGTTTCAAAATAGGACGAAGCAAGTTAGGTCCCCACGAGAACAAGATTAAGGCAATCGCTCACATGCCCCTCCCGATTACAAAGAAGCCATTAAGATCGTTCCTAGGATCAGCTTCTCCCTATCAGCGATTTGTTCCGAATTTCGCTGCAATTTTGGCCCCCCTACGCCCCCTTCAGGAAAAGAATTTCTCCGATCGTTTACGTTGGAATGATGTCGCTGTTTCCCATTTTAATCAGCTCAAAAGTAAGTTCATTTCTGCCCCCATTTTTAAGTTGCCCAACCCGGAAAAATCCGTTGGGGTTAAGACCGACGTGATCAACGAGGGCATTGGAGGTGTACTCCTTCAATACGTGGATGACAGAACGAGTCATCCAGTTGCATATGCTAGTCGTCAATTAATACCACGCGGAAAGAGATATGCCACTAGAGAAAAGATAGCTCTATCAATTATCTGGGTCATAGACAAATTCAAGCTGTACTTGATATGTAAAGAATTTCGAATAGGAACCGACCACCGTCCGTTAGCCTATATTAGGAATTTGAGACACTCAAACGGCCGCATCATGCGCTGGAGTTTACTCTTGCAAGAGTATCAATTTAAAATAAATTATATCAAAGGTTCCGATAACCAGGTCGCTGACGCACTCAGTAGGAATGCGTTACCGAATAGCGTAGAATAATTGTATTCATAGGATTAGTATCTCCATGTAGGTATATACCGTCTTGTACGACTTAATTTAAGATTCTTTTGTAATATAGTTAATTAATGTATATGTCTAAATTTTGTAACGCTCAATGTCTAATTTTTTGTATGTATATATATTTGTTCTTATTAATTTACGTATAAATTATTTTGTCCCGTATGTACTAAGTTTATATCGTTTCATGGTTCCATGCCTTTTTTTTTTATTAAGTTGTATTAAAGGTTATTTTCCCCTGTAATCTAAAGATCAAAATAATCATGTATTGAGGTAATAATAGTTAGGTGCAGGAAGATACGGTTGGTACAAGAAAACGAGTTCCCTACAACGGAGCTCTATCGTTGTCCCTTCTCTCTTTTTTTTCGAAGTGACAACTTCCCCTGGAATGGAGGGGTGTGATAGAACGAGTTGAATCTGTGTTAAATTCAACTCCTATCCCATATTAGTTAAAACCTCGAGGAGGCCCACGTGCATCTTCGATTCGAGGCTTGGAGTCTTATCAACAGCTACCGGACGTCAATGTTTAAACAAGGAGGTTATCGTCCCCCCGTTTGCCCCCATACGCCGACCTCGCCAGATCGAGTTAGGCTTATGAACAGATAAGGCATTTTTCTCCGGCCCAGCTGTGCGTTCCCTCCAAGCTTTCACTCCATTCTCCCCCACGCCAAGGAGATGTCCTGGCTATTTATATGGACTCTTTACCACTAAGATCAGATTGGAGATCCAGATTTTCGTCGCGAAACATCACCACGACCCTCTCTCCCTTTGTGCGCCAAGGGACCTCGGCCTCGAGATTCACCATCACTTGTCCAGGAGGACAATATTCCTTGAGTGCCAAAGGTTCGAGCCTTTAGTGACGTCAAGTCCCCAAGGCATTCCCCCCTGCTGTTCAAGGAGAACAGCATTAGAACAGCCATTGTTCGTTTTGAGCCCTTCGCCAAGAAACGGTTCTCATCCCCCCCCCCCTGTTGTTCAAGGAGAACAACATTAGAACAGCCATTGTTCGTTTTGAGCCCTTCGCCAAGAAACGGTTCTCATCCCCCCCTGTTGTTCAAGGAGAACAACATTAGAACAGCCATTGTTCGTTTTGAGCCCTTCGCCAAGAAACGGTTCTCACCCCCCCTGTTGTTCAAAGGAGAACAACATTAGAACAGCCATTGTTCTTGAGCCTGTAGACAAGAGACGGTTCTCATCCCCCCCTTTGTTCAGAAGAGAACAACCTAGAACAGCCATTGTTCTTCCAGCCGTTCGTCGAGAAACGGTTCTCCTTCCCAAGACGCCACGTCAGGATCATCTTATCCCCCCCCCCTTTGGCTGGAACTCGCCAGCGGACCGAATATTCCTTCAAGTACCTTCCACCGCACCCTAATGAAGTTACGTAAGCCAAGCGTCACCTTTTGAGTATTGATCCCTTATTTGTCAATTCTATCCTGTGCTTTAAATGGTTTATCGAACCATCCCATCTCTTTAACTCCATATTTGTTTTACCTTTTTTGATCCCTTAAATCCTTGGATTAGCCCGAGTCTCCACGACCCTTTCCATTCTGTTTGTCAATATTTTCCGTTTTTGTGTTTTGTTTATAGTTATTATTAATAAAACTCTATTTTATTAATGATAGCAATATTATTATCCTTGAGCTCAGTTCCACTTCTTAAGCATTTTGAAGATACATAATACCGGCCGCCAGACAGTAAAACGCACTCTAAAGATAATTAAGGAAGTTCCCTCAACGAATAGTGTTATATATAGTATCGTCGGGAGTCATTCTACGACATATATATATATATACTATTTAATTTGGTATCAGGTGTGTAAGGTTTAACGCTATATCTTTGCAAACACTGGTCTCAGTCGAGTAAAGCATAGTGTTATTCGTTATAATAATAGAATATAGTAGTTCCCTTTTGTTTTAACGATTGCTATCCTCTTTTTTTTGAAACTTAAGAAGCTGGAGTAGCTCAAGGAACGGTTATAATAATTTGTTTGTGTTTTTTTGTGATTTTAGTCAGTGGTTATTTAGATTGAGAAACCAAGTACGAATAGGTCAGTGCCCATATTTAGGTAGGCTAATTCTATAGAGGCATAATTCTTGTTGCAAGGAATTTTAGTTGGTTGACTAGTGCGCCCCAAGTGCAAAGATGACTCCGTTCGAAATCTTTAAAGCGCAAGGAGAGTCCTGTGGACTTTCCGGAAAAGAACTAATGAGTACATTCTAGAGGAGCAAAGAAAAAAGGAAGAAAGAGAAATACAACGAGAAGAAAGAGAAATACAACGAGAAGAAAGAGATAGAGAGGAACGGATAAGACTAGCTGACCTTCAGGTTGAATTAGCTCGGATTAAAGCAGAAGTTCAAAGAAAAAAGGTAGAAAAAGAAAGAGAAAGAGAGGAACGGGAAAGAGTAATCCAACGAGAAGAAAGAAGGACGGACTCGCGCTCCTTCCCAGGGAAGCTGACAAAGTTTCCGAGCCCCGTAAAACCCCAAAACTTCTTTCCCCAAAACCAACAACGGGACTCCAAACCTCCCGTTAAGACTTCTCCTCCATCTCTCTTCCCGAAGCGACCAACCATATGCTTCACCTGTGGTGCAGAAAACCACATGAGCTGGAATTGCCCTCAAAATTCTAGGCTTAAAAGCGGACCAGCCCACCAAGTTCACCAGATTAATGCAACCCCGGCTCCCCCGGTGGTGCAGACCCAAGCAGAAACTTCTCCCCCTCCGTCAGGCCACCAGGTAAATTTTGTTTTTGGTAAAAGTTCATCGGGAACTTTGAAATATGAGGAGGGCAGCGTGGACAGCTGTCGAGTATTGACTCTCGTCAGGGACACAGGATGTACATGCTTCATCGTGTCCGACGAACTCCTCCCAGTGGCCTCTAACCACGAAAAATTTGCGGTGGTACGTGACTACCTTGGGCGGGCGAACAGATTCCCCGTCGCTAGATGTTACCTGCAGTGTCATTATTATAATGGCTGGGCTGAAGTCATTGTAGCACCAATAAAATTCTGTTCCGTACTTATAGGAAAGAGCCCCCAAGTAAGTTTCGACCCTGTGTTTTAGGCCGCCCTTCCTCAAGGCCGAGATAAGAAAGAAGCCCAGGAGCCCGTCCCCATCAGAACCCCGATACCGTCCGATTTCTCGGAGACCCCTAACCAGGACTTTAGGACGGAAAAAGAGGAATGTGATTCACTAAAACCCTTAGGTGATAAGGCCCCAGACATGGACACGGAGACTGTCCTTGGACCCCAAGAAAAAAAGAACCCCCAACGCGCCCATGGAGATACCTTCGTAGAACTAGACGAAACATCGGCGCTTGAAGAGGATTGCCCCGCGGAGTCCCTTAAGGTAATCCAGACAGTGTGCATCCAACCTGATGCCGATTACCCTCCTCCTTCCCTACCAGGCGAGTCTTTGGAACCCTCTGACCTGGATAGTGACGCGCAGCTGACACCACGTCCGAAGAGCCAGCTACAAGAACTAATTAAATGGAATCACCATTTACCCACCCTATTAGCTCTTTTCGAACAACTGCGCGAAAATGGCCTCACCAGTGGCCCCCGCAAATGCCATTTTGCCCACGAACCCATTAAATATTTGGGTTTCAAAATAGGACGAAGCAAGTTAGGTCCCCACGAGAACAAGATTAAGGCAATCGCTCACATGCCCCTCCCGATTACAAAGAAGCCATTAAGATCGTTCCTAGGATCAGCTTCTCCCTATCAGCGATTTGTTCCGAATTTCGCTGCAATTTTGGCCCCCCTACGCCCCCTTCAGGAAAAGAATTTCTCCGATCGTTTACGTTGGAATGATGTCGCTGTTTCCCATTTTAATCAGCTCAAAAGTAAGTTCATTTCTGCCCCCATTTTTAAGTTGCCCAACCCGGAAAAATCCGTTGGGGTTAAGACCGACGTGATCAACGAGGGCATTGGAGGTGTACTCCTTCAATACGTGGATGACAGAACGAGTCATCCAGTTGCATATGCTAGTCGTCAATTAATACCACGCGGAAAGAGATATGCCACTAGAGAAAAGATAGCTCTATCAATTATCTGGGTCATAGACAAATTCAAGCTGTACTTGATATGTAAAGAATTTCGAATAGGAACCGACCACCGTCCGTTAGCCTATATTAGGAATTTGAGACACTCAAACGGCCGCATCATGCGCTGGAGTTTACTCTTGCAAGAGTATCAATTTAAAATAAATTATATCAAAGGTTCCGATAACCAGGTCGCTGACGCACTCAGTAGGAATGCGTTACCGAATAGCGTAGAATAATTGTATTCATAGGATTAGTATCTCCATGTAGGTATATACCGTCTTGTACGACTTAATTTAAGATTCTTTTGTAATATAGTTAATTAATGTATATGTCTAAATTTTGTAACGCTCAATGTCTAATTTTTTGTATGTATATATATTTGTTCTTATTAATTTACGTATAAATTATTTTGTCCCGTATGTACTAAGTTTATATCGTTTCATGGTTCCATGCCTTTTTTTTTTTATTAAGTTGTATTAAAGGTTATTTTCCCCTGTAATCTAAAGATCAAAATAATCATGTATTGAGGTAATAATAGTTAGGTGCAGGAAGATACGGTTGGTACAAGAAAACGAGTTCCCTACAACGGAGCTCTATCGTTGTCCCTTCTCTCTTTTTTTTCGAAGTGACAACTTCCCCTGGAATGGAGGGGTGTGATAGAACGAGTTGAATCTGTGTTAAATTCAACTCCTATCCCATATTAGTTAAAACCTCGAGGAGGCCCACGTGCATCTTCGATTCGAGGCTTGGAGTCTTATCAACAGCTACCGGACGTCAATGTTTAAACAAGGAGGTTATCGTCCCCCCGTTTGCCCCCATACGCCGACCTCGCCAGATCGAGTTAGGCTTATGAACAGATAAGGCATTTTTCTCCGGCCCAGCTGTGCGTTCCCTCCAAGCTTTCACTCCATTCTCCCCCACGCCAAGGAGATGTCCTGGCTATTTATATGGACTCTTTACCACTAAGATCAGATTGGAGATCCAGATTTTCGTCGCGAAACATCACCACGACCCTCTCTCCCTTTGTGCGCCAAGGGACCTCGGCCTCGAGATTCACCATCACTTGTCCAGGAGGACAATATTCCTTGAGTGCCAAAGGTTCGAGCCTTTAGTGACGTCAAGTCCCCAAGGCATTCCCCCCTGCTGTTCAAGGAGAACAGCATTAGAACAGCCATTGTTCGTTTTGAGCCCTTCGCCAAGAAACGGTTCTCATCCCCCCCCCCCTGTTGTTCAAGGAGAACAACATTAGAACAGCCATTGTTCGTTTTGAGCCCTTCGCCAAGAAACGGTTCTCATCCCCCCCTGTTGTTCAAGGAGAACAACATTAGAACAGCCATTGTTCGTTTTGAGCCCTTCGCCAAGAAACGGTTCTCACCCCCCCTGTTGTTCAAAGGAGAACAACATTAGAACAGCCATTGTTCTTGAGCCTGTAGACAAGAGACGGTTCTCATCCCCCCCTTTGTTCAGAAGAGAACAACCTAGAACAGCCATTGTTCTTCCAGCCGTTCGTCGAGAAACGGTTCTCCTTCCCAAGACGCCACGTCAGGATCATCTTATCCCCCCCCCCTTTGGCTGGAACTCGCCAGCGGACCGAATATTCCTTCAAGTACCTTCCACCGCACCCTAATGAAGTTACGTAAGCCAAGCGTCACCTTTTGAGTATTGATCCCTTATTTGTCAATTCTATCCTGTGCTTTAAATGGTTTATCGAACCATCCCATCTCTTTAACTCCATATTTGTTTTACCTTTTTTGATCCCTTAAATCCTTGGATTAGCCCGAGTCTCCACGACCCTTTCCATTCTGTTTGTCAATATTTTCCGTTTTTGTGTTTTGTTTATAGTTATTATTAATAAAACTCTATTTTATTAATGATAGCAATATTATTATCCTTGAGCTCAGTTCCACTTCTTAAGCATTTTGAAGATACATAATACCGGCCGCCAGACAGTAAAACGCACTCTAAAGATAATTAAGGAAGTTCCCTCAACGAATAGTGTTATATATAGTATCGTCGGGAGTCATTCTACGACAGTGTTGAGTATGATAACATACTCTCTCAAGGTAAAAAAGACCTGTCAAAGGGGAGAAAGAAGTTTCTTGAGGAAATAAGACTATATCAGGAGGAAGTCAATGTAGCAAAATACGAACAGATGACATCTCAGAACTTGATTTATGAACTGTTGGTAGGTCCAACCCCTGTTACTAAGGCCTTAAGGTATTTTAACTATCTGGAACGAGCCAAATGAAGTGGTGAATGCGGTCTTTGGGTTTCTGTCGGGATGAACAGGGCTTTGGTCAAAAACTCAAACCAGATCGCAACGAGAGAAGAAAGAACACCCGAAGGGATGCCAGTTGAAATCGGATAGTCTTTGTAATTTCTCCCCACAATATGTGGCTTACACTTCGTCAATCCGTGAAAAATATGCTCTGACATGTTATGTATGAAGATCTCCTTAAGGAGCGGTTCAAATAGCCCAGACTTAGTAACTTCAGCCTGAACCAACTCCAGGTGAGCCGGTAAGCATCATAGGCGCATGTAGTCATGCTTTAGGTCGCTATGATATCATGCATCTTAACAGCATCGGATCTGCCATATTCCGTAATGCATGTTGTCCACAATTCTGCTAAAACCCGCATACATCTCTAAGTACCCCTTGAAAACAAAGGGAATTGCGGTTGAACGCTGGATGATGGCTACGGCATTCTGATATTCGGTTAATTCGAGTAAATTCATGGGCATCTCGAATCCGCCAAGCCATTCGATTGCTTGACCTTCTTCGAACGCCCGAAGATGAAAAAAGCACGACTATGTAGGGAGGGATGCATTCATGTATTAGATGGTGGTCGTCATGTTGGCAGACGAAAATTTGCTCAAAGGTGATGAAAGTTAGAAAAGAGGTTCATTGGGAAGTGAATTTGCAAGACGTGGGTTAGCCTTATTTGGGTAAATTATTACTAAGTTCCATTCCATGCAAAACTTGACAAATAATCAATAGAACTGCTAAAAATATTTAAAATCAGTGAAATAAGTCTAGTTGAAATAACGAATTAAACTTGAATATAAACGGAGGACAAAGAATATCTCCTTAGATTTAGACTACTTGGCCACTTATCTTTATGTTTGATTTTCTCGCTGAACGTCATGATCATACATATTCAAGACTCAAAGAAAAAAAATTGCGCTTTGAAATGCATGATATTCAACTTTTTACGGGAAACCTCGGCACCACTTTAATAGAGGGTTCAGTTATGTTTAGAAGCGAAACTCCTGTATATTATTCCATTCAAACCAAGAGATACATATATTAAAATTACATCATCATGAGAAATCTGCCCAGCAATGAAATTGTTAATAATGATGACAACTAGGTCAATGAGGCTTTCCTATCATGTTGTGGATCACAGGTAGGATTTAATTATATTCAGCTTTGAAAAGTTTCTCTCGAGTTCGTATGCATTTATTAGAAGAGGAAGACCAATTCTGAAAGCAGTTAACAAATTTATATAAATTTATGAGAGACCTCATAAATTTGCATGTTTCCAGCCTGTCAGTCTCAAGCTTCTTATATTAATTTTCTTGTTATGAAAAATTTGCAACAGAAGCCGAAGAGACTGTTACTTCTTTTTAGAATACACCAACAAGCTTCTAGGGATTACTTTTACCACTCACCATGTCTTTCCATAATACTAGTAGTTGCAACTTCTAGCATTACTATCAGTGCTTGGAAAAATAAAGCTAAGTGGTACTTATGGTGGCAAAACACTTAATAAAATTATAATAATAAAGCTAAGTGGTACTTCACTGGGGTCTCTGAAAATTAGCCTATGTCCGAATTCTACCAGTCATAACTGAAGGCCAGTCAGTATTCAACAATTTATCCTCCAAAGTAGGATCTGATGGATAGCTTACTACAGTCTTTTTCTAAAGAATAAAAAATATGAGCATTAGTTTATGCATATTATTCGCAGCAATTAAACGGGTGAAACAATCTATCAGGTTTGAACGAAAGTAATGTCCGATTTTAGGGTATATATTAAAAGTGAAGAAAATTATGACTATGGAAATATTTAATCATAAACATAACTTTAATTGCTTCTTAGAACCCGATTCCATCTGTCAACATCGTATAAATGCCACGCTTGTAAAATTCTTTAGGTTTTGATGCAAAATATGAGTCAAACTCGTTTTCAACTTATTCCCTTGATTTCAACCTAAGACTATCCAACATAGCTGGGCGCGACTTCAATTTTTTCAGGTGCGACTTTGATTTTGCGACTTTGCGACTCTAGTTTTGCCCCCATCCCCCTCCTAGTTCAACTTGCGACTGCGACTCTGCTAAATTACAAAGTAAACTTAGGGGCAATAGCAGAAACATGCTTTTATAAGGCAGAAAAACGCATATTTATTATTTTTTTTAGTTAAAACAAAACCTAAAATAATATCTACAACTAATATGTTACAACCACTCGCAGGGTGGCGTCGGAAAAGAAAAAAATATGAAATAAGAGATTCAGATAGGCGAAGGATATCACTCCTAACCTTTACCGGTTTAAGTTACTAAACAATAGAGATTTTCTAAGCTCATAGGGTGGCCTAATGGATTTAAAGAAAGATAAAACCATGTGAGTTTAATAGGCCATATCAATATGATCTTTAAATCTAGAACCAAGGCCTAGTCTACGTACGATGGTCCAATTTTTACTTATATTCTTTAATTTTAGGCGTGTTAAAGGTAGAAAGCTGTTAGATTTTAATTACTTCTTACACTTCACAGTATTTTTTTCGTCTTAGGCACAAGAAAAGTATAAGCACATATTAAAATACGAGAAAATGAAATTAATTTGCACGATGAACGCCACAAGGCATAGCATGTTCTCGAACGTTTTTAACTGACTAATTTATAATAAAATTCCGAGTGGAAAACTTTTTTTGGGTACGTTTAAGTAGTTTCATGTAACGTCAGTCTCATATAATGTGAAGAATTTAATTTGTCGTAAAAGGAAAGTTAAAAATCAGATCAAAATTAAGTTAGCTGTTACCAACTCAGATTTGACATTTTTAGCCAAATCGGGCTTTAAAACTGGCTTAAAACAGCCGCGAGAATTTATTTCAAAAAAGTCGTCTTTGTTTCTGTTCAAAGTCGCGGCAAAATTCGCGGAAAATTGGCGGTGCGACTTTGCTTAGTCCTACTTGTTCAAAACGTTTGCGACTTTCGACTTTGCGACTTCGAAAATCATAGTGCGAGTAAGTCACAAAGTCGCAACTTGCTGCCGCAAAGCCCAGCTCTGCTATCCAAATGGATCTGTAATCCCCTAAACAAGCGATAATCAGAAGGAGCAAGGTCAAGAGAATATGGAGGATGAAACAATATTTCCCGGTCCTTCTGGGACTAACCACTAGTGATAAGTTGCCGTTATCACGCTACAGCCTAATAATAGGATAGATTGACAAACAAAACACATAAAAAAAACAAACAACAGACAAGAAACATAAAAAATAAAACAAGGTATAAGTAAAGAAACAAGCAAACCCCCCCAAGATAAGCAAAAAGCAAGAAGAAGGAAACACTCTCCTGCGTCGGGTGGGAGGGAGACTGCGCATCTCTCCGGCGCTGGAGCATGCGACCTTACAACAGAGAGAGTGAAATAAAAATGGAGGAGGCCAGCCTCCTCCAAAAAGTTAGATAGTCCGCAATTTTGTGTACTTGAACCCGTCTCGAATACAACCAACAAACGGTAGCCACCCAGCTCGTCCTGATATGGGGACAGGTAACGTGCGCGAAAATCATCCAGACTGGGACCTTCAACAAGAATGTGCCGAACAGTCCAGGGGACAACGCAGTCGTTTTAATAAGGTGCAAGTGAGCGCTCCATCTAATGGATGCGTTTCGCGCGTGTGCCCGATGGGAAGACGTTAGAAAGTGACCTGAAACAGTCGTAGCCTTGGTGATGGGTCCATGGGAACAGTCGCGGTGCAATGACACGCAACTATAAGTTTCCCTCAGGCATCTCCCATCTTCTTTGTCAATGCCCTTATTTTTGCTAAGTAGTCTGTGTGAGGAAGAGTCAAGCACTGCTAGTCTGGTGGCTAAGTCCTCGAGGTCTCTTTGGCGCCTTGATCGACGCGCTCATTCCCCACAAATCTTATATGTACAGGAACCCAGCAGAAGATAATCTCGACATTCACCCGGCTCGCGGCAACCGTGGCGGCACGGACACCGCAAACAAGGGGGGGTGAAGATTACAATGACCCGAGACAATCAAGGTGCTTTGTGAATCGCTATATCTCACAATCCGGTCTCCGAACCTGGCACGACGCGTTATCGCCCGAAACGAGCGATGTATTGCAACTAGCTCGGTGGTGAAGACAGACATAGTGCCTGGTATAGCGCCACTGACTTCAAACAGAGGGGATATGGCATGGAAACGACCCACTCCTAGGACTTGGAGCCATCCGTATACACTGGCACGGTTCCAACGTGATACAAAGTGTGCTACAAAAAGGTCGAACGCAATACTCGCGGTGCTGTAGAAGCTTTTGGAGCAGAGGCATGGCGACAAATAGTCAAAGGTGGTACCCTCCAGGGTGGCGTCCTGGGCAGAAGCAGGGGCGCCACTGGCTCTAGAGCTATACCTAGTTCTCGAAGGAGTTTACTTGCCAGAGTATGACTGGCGTCTCTCGGTAGCATAGGCACTGTTGAGATCGGCTGCAGATGTAGTGAGAGCTTTGGGGGACTGAGGCAGGCGCTGGGCTCGAGCGTGCAGGTGCATAATGCAGTGTACATGGCGCGGAGCGAGTGACACCTTCATAGCATTGACAAATAGGTCATCAATGGGGGACGTGCGAAGGCACCGGTCACCAGTGTGGTGGATTGAATCCACCTTCCCCAATACACGCTCGGCTACTCAAGCTTCGAACGAACAAGGGATCGATAAGGAAACAAGGCAGTAGCCCTATCAGCACCCCAGTCACGGAGTGAAGAATATCCATGGCACGGGCACATGAGACTTTAAGCCTGAGATTATGACCATCTTAGGCTAGACGTTGGTCGAACACAAGACCAATGAAACGGTGAGAGTCCACCCCATCAAGGTGAACCCCATTTAGGAAAATGTCTGGGTTAAGGTGGAGCCATGGATAGTGGAATGAAAATTAAAACCTGTGCGCTCTGGCATAATAAGCGATGCAGTTTAATGCCTGTTTGAGTCAACGCTGCAGAGTTGGCATCTGGGCCGCACGAAAAAATATCGAAAGGTCATCCGCATATAGCGTAGTGAGAACATCTTCTGTCAGCATCGAAATAATATCTTTGAAGCTCAGTAAGGACATTGCCGTACCGGAGACCCTCTTCCTGCTTAAATGGATCATAGAGGGCTCCCCCACCCGTACGTGGCACCGACGATCTCGCAAAAACTCCTAGATAAAGATGGGAAGCGTTCCCTTATCCCCATCGTGTGAAGAGTTTTCATGATATTGTATCGCTATGTGGTATCATAGGTCTTCTCCAGATCGACCAACACCGTGGCGTAGTGCTGTTTACGATGGAAGGCATCGCAGAAGGCATTTTCCAGTCGGAGCAAAGCATCAGATCCCTAGGGAAGAGAACTTGCGGAAGTCGCACTGTGTAAAAGACAGGTGGCTTGCACTTTCCAAGAAAAATATCAGTCTAACATTTACCAATTTATCCATCAACTTGCACTCACAGGAGGTTATATATATTGCGCGGAAACAGGCCAAGATAAGGTGATCTTTCTCCGGTTTGCGAAAAGTGAGCAAAGTAGCTCATCGCCAGGAGTCTTGGAGGATGCCCTCCGTCCAGATCCTGATCAACAAATCTAACAGAAAGGCCATGCCTCGCTCACCTAGGTGTCGAAGCATGGCATACGGGGCATCGTCCTAGCAAGGAGTGGTGTCCGCGCACTAACCGACAGCGGAATGCAACTGACTCGATGTAAACATGTCGTTGAAAGGTTCTCCGCCTCTGGAGGTAAAGTATAGGCGGCTGCCTTCAGAGATATGGCGGAGATGCTTTCCAGGTAGAGAGTGCAAAGAAAGTGGCCGTCGCCAGGGCAACGGCGATGAGATTACAGGAGAAGAATCAAACGGCATATGTACTGACCTAAACTCCTCGACTGGGGAAGTGAAATTCGTCATTTCCTAAAATGCCGACCACCGCGCCCGAGACAACCACCACTAAAAGGCAAGGGGTCCCTCAGGCGGCAGCGGTCCAGAAAATGATATTTGAATGGGAAAGGGATCACTACTTTGTAGGTCATCGACTACCTCCCACCCAAAATCAGGCTGTACATTAGGAGAGCACGGATATAGATCAAGACAGGTAACATATGTTCTCGGGCAGTTATGCGTAAACTCATCCACATTGAGAACACTTATATCGAGCTCATCGATCAGGTCAGCATGGTTTTAACTCCTGAGGTTAATCGAGTAGTTTCCCAAGAAGAGGTGTCAACTGTTCAAATCCTCGAAGAGCGAAAAGGGCTTCGGTAACTATGCCACGGGAGGTGGGGGGGTCCACCTCAAAGTCGGCTTAGGGTGGAATGCACGCAAAAATAACAGTATACATTCTATCCAGTTTCAAGTGCTCTGCTGCTGCCTGAAATGAAGTATTTAAAATAAAGAGAAGAAAGGAGATATCAGGCCGGATTTAAATGGCGCATTCTCCTGCCCAGCCCCCATCCAATGGTGGTTGGGTCCAGATACCATTATATTCTGCAAAAAGATTGCTAATGGAGAACGGGAGAAGACGAGCCTCCGCAGCTTCCCCAGTTGGCCCGGAGTCCATGGCAATTCCATTGAAGGAATATGCCCCCCATGCCGATCTCAAAGGGGATGCAGGTGGGGGACTTCAAAGAGAAGAGCCTCACGGAAATGGCTGTAGGCTTCCCAGAGGCTGAACTCCGGGTGTTGTTGGTCGAACAAGGAGCTGAAGGCGCTGTGACCTTCGAGGACCTATCGAGGGAGGTTGGGCTCACTATTAGTCTTAGGAAGCGGGGTGGTTTAGAAGGCGGGGGGCCCTCATTTGAAGGGTCCTTTGTCTCTGAGCCACCCAGCCTAGCTTCAAGCGTAAGCGTAGGAGCCGAAGCTTCTTTGGTCTTGTACTCCTTTCGGGGGACAGCCTTAGTAACCCAGGAAGACCACCTCATGACCAGCTTCAGGGGTGTTGCCTTTATTGGGTCTAACGACTCGGCGGAGGTCCGCGGCCATTTCGCTTTACGGGAAACAGTCACGCCGGGTGAAGGATGAGCCTTGTTTTCAACTGATGCTGAGTGTGAGCTCAATGTGTAGCAAGCTAGACCAGGGGAACACCAGGGGTGAGCAGAGCCTGTATAAGGGTTCTGACTTGGCGCGGAAACTACTGTGCTCATAGGCCTGGATAGGTTAGGAGCAGAGAGGAACTTTTTAAATATTTAGGCATAAATGTCCCAAGCAACGCTAGACGCCCTAGGATTTCCTTCTCCATGAGATACTCACCACATTGCTTCGAATAAGTGGGGTCCGTCTCTTTGCAGTTGGCACACTTGGTTTCAAACGATTTACACATAACGTGTGCGGCCTTGGAGCAACTTACACAGATTTCGGATAAACCCGACTTTGCACGTATACAGGATGGATTTTATTGTCACATCCGTGGCAGTGGCACGAATTCCTTCACGTGGTAGCGATACCAACCGGCACGCACCAACTAAGGGAGGCTGTTACGGTCGAACGTGACACAAAAGTGTAGGGGCAGATCTCGAGGCCCCTCCATGTTTTCTCATCACACGTTCAACCTTTACCGCTCCTTGGTCAGCCAGCTCTAAGGTGATGTCATCTATGGAGTAGTTCACGAGTTCCCTCACGCAGACCACTCCTTTTATGAAGCTCATGGTAGAGTGCGTTGTCACACTCACTGGAGTACCATTAAATGTCCGAAGGGCCTCTTCGCAGGGATCTGACGCAGACACCTTCTACTATCTACAAACCAAGCTATTTAATGGCTCTTTTTTGATGGATCATGTTATCATTGGCCAACATGCTGCCATCAGTGACGCAAATAACCAGAAAGCGTTTTAATCCAGCGGGCTCTATAACGACAGGTAGTCTCTCAATGAGGGACTCCGACCTAACTGAAGCTCTACTCAGCGCACTTGCGACTTTATTCTTGGTCTGGGACCCCCTATTTGGGGGCGTCTCGCGGCCGGACGTTCCGATCTTGTCCTGGTCGTTTGCCGAAAAAGCAGCTGACCAGTCCCCCCCCCCTCCCTGTGCAGTAAAAATTCTCTTCTTGCTTCTTTTCCTTTTAGGAAAGAAGGGAGGGGAATCAACTCGCTTCTCTCCCCCGTCGTAAGAAGCCCCTATGCTGGATGGACAGGCTTCAGCAAGATCTTTCTCCTAGATAAAGAAGTTATTAGCTGTCTGAGGGTCATCAGCCATGAGATGAGGTCACTGCTCTCTTCGCGAGGCCTCAGGGACCCTAGCCGTCTGAGGAGAAGCTTGCACAGGGTCAAACTCGGGTTCGGTGCTTGTCACCGATCCCGGGTTCGAACCCATGAAAGATTCTGGCGTCTGGGGCTGGATCACTTCTTGAACCCTGCATATCTCGGGGGTGGGGTGGGGCT
Source organism: Ceratothoa steindachneri (assembly GCA_963969495.1). Lineage (NCBI taxonomy): Eukaryota > Metazoa > Arthropoda > Malacostraca > Isopoda > Cymothoidae > Ceratothoa > Ceratothoa steindachneri. The sequence continues at coordinate 156,323,376 of OZ018319.1, forward strand.
TCGTGTGGCCACCGCCCCAAGACATCACGGATACCATTCTCAGTACTCTCCGTCACAGTCAATTTTTGGTCAATTGGGTGCCTCTATTTCTCCCATCCTCCCCAACACCTAGGGAGGAGGATGCCGCGCTTAGGGGCAAATCTCCATGCGCTCTCCCACTCTTGCTTACAGTTGTCACCATGATTAGATTGGAATAATAAAAAAGATGCTTCATAAAAATTAGATACTTTGAACTCCATATAAGTAAGGAGGTCAAGAGAAAAATCTCCATAGGATCAGAAATTCTAGAATATGATCAGTTCCACATATAATCGGTCCCTGTCCAACGCTGATGGGCTTGGTCAACCCAGCCCGCTATTTAGGTGAAATTGTCCTGGAACGCTGACCGTAATGGATGGTGCCGGCTTAGCCACCATATATATGTACTGAAGAAAGGTGAGCAAAATCGAGGACCCAGCACACTCCGTACCTTATACTTTCTCTAGCCAACCGGTTTTGGCCCTCGCAGCAAATGGGGACCTTATGGTATCCACTCGACTAAAGCTCATAAGAGGACAACAGTGCACCGGGCAGCCAGAACATCTGTGGATAGAAGAGCAAGCTTGGAAAGGAGTAGAAAGGCATGCAATAAAGGGAAGTAGAGACAGGCAGGTCCACTAACGAGTATGGCGGATGATCACCTATTATTATAATACCCTGGTACTAGGTGATTCCAGGGTGGCATGCAGTCCACCAAGGCACCATGGCCGCTGGACCGAACTCTGTCCATGTGGAAACATTCCTCCTGGTGCAAAGTGCGGGGAAAACACGTTGAGTAGAGAGCCGTAATGAAAATATAAATGATACTTATAATAAATGATAATAAATAATATTAATAACTTATACTAATAAGAATTAATGCTCATCATAATAAACACTTATTTTTTAATTTTAATTTTAATTTTTTTTATTATTATTGATAAATACTCAAGTTAATATAAAAAAACATACCAAACAATAATAGTAAATAATAATGATAATGATATTAATAATAAGGATAATAATGAAGAAAATAACAATAATAATGCTCATAATAAAACTAAATACTAATAAAAACGTAAAGTAGTGATGAGTTTGAGCGGGGGTGAAGTGCACCAACAACTTTCCAGGCACCAGCATAGAGTTCAAGTCATCCCTTTGATAGGAAGACCTGCAGTTCCTCTGGATACCAATTGTATCAGGCTGCACAATGTATCCATCTGCAGGCTGTAAGACGACTGGCATTATCGTGATTGAGGATGACAACCCCTTCTATTGACTAAGGAGGTTCGCCTTTAGGCCAAGGCGGCTTTTAAACGACGAAGGTGATTGCAGTAAAGAATAGCATTAATTGTTTGAGTGTTGTCTAACAATTTGTAATAAATAAGTCCTACAATATCCCACCATACACTCAACATGATATTTTTGGGATGAACTCCTCTCCTCTCAATTGTTGTGAAATTATGCTAACTTGACTGATCAATGAACAGCGTTGTTTATCGATATGATAAAGGATTCACTACTCATCCCAGGTAAAAAGCCTGCCGCAAAATAGTGCCTGAAAATGTAGTGAAAGCAATGACTCACGGCAAGCAGCACGCTGTTGCAAATTTGCCGGGTACAGTTCGTGCGAGAGCCATTTTCCACTCACTAGAACCTTTTAAATCCTTTTCAGTTGACATAGAGCAGTCGCATCACATCGCATGGGTCAGTATAAATTGTTTTGCGAGTTGCATAGAAGTTGTAGTAAGATATTTGGTGACAACAGCTTCTAAATCTTTGGAATCAAGTTCCTTTGGACGATCTTCATTTGATCCGACTTTTAGATTGAAATCTCCTATTCAGAAACGGAAAAATCTCCTCCTACAACTTCTTTCATTTACACCATCATCCCTATAAGTGCTATAGATGGATTTTGCCGCTGTACTTGCTTGACACCTTTGAAACTAGAATGAAACATGTCTTATGTGATCGTTAGATGGGATTACATAGGGTGAATACCGAAGAAGATTATGAAAAATATTTTTATAATCTGAAAGAAAAAGGCATAAACTACTTGTAACATTCCTATACGATAAAAATAAGCACTACTTTAATAAATACTCTCTAAAACTTTATTCTAAAAATTCGGACATTACATTCGTTCTAACCTGATGTGTACATACTCAATAATAATGAAATTATAATTGTCACATACATAAAATATAGATACTTTAAAGTTTTCAATAGGGATTTTTTATATTTTTTTATGTGATGCAAGGATATACATAAACGAGCATATGTATGTATAATATGTATATACCTTGGCCTCCAACACACGCACAACACCACACCTGAAAAATCTTCTAGGAGTGAAGTGGAAGCAAATGAGGTTCATCCTCAAGCTAAGACAACAATTCTGAATACACTAATGTGGCTGATGAGGGGCTGGATCTTTATCCTTTACCCTGGGCAAATTTTGAGGAGATCTATGTGGCTCAAGAGGTAGAGGGCTCCTCATCTACGGTGGGGCCAAAGAGGGCTCCAATCTATTTAAGAAGTACTCCTAAATTTACATTAAAATGCAGGTAAATGCTTTGAAATTATATTGAAATTAGTCTAACATCCTAAATGCAGAAAAAAAACACAGTTCACGGATATTTTTTTTGTAGAAAACAATATGTAATTATATGATTCTTTACTTAGGAAAGAGGTTCCAGAAGTGACTGGTTTCTATGATGGAAGCCAGTCACTTCAGAAACCTGTCTCCTAAGTAAAGAATTATATAATTATATATTGTTTTATAGAAAACCCTGTAAACTACGTCTTCCTTTTCAAGTGAAAGCTCGACATTGAGTTAATATATTTATATAAAATACATTTGTTGTAAACTTAAATATACATGTCAATATGTACAATTTATCAACGTTGCAGAAAAAAGAAACCAAATAGGCTATAAACCCCCTTCTTGGCTAATTGTACACAGGATTGCTCAAATAATTACTACACATATATTATACAGGGTGGGGCAGAGAGGACGGACGTTTTTGAAATGCCTATTACTCAGTCCCATAGGGAGGGACATATGTCTGTCAGGTACCATTCTGCCGGTGGTCTTAGCATTTTTTTTTGTTTTCTTTTCAGGTGAAGCCATGACGCTGTGGATGATAGAGCATCGAGTGTTTGCCTACGAAAGTTACGTGAAGAATAACGAGTCTGTTACAGGAGTTCAGCGTGAATTTCGGCGTCACTTCAACATTCACCAAAATGAGGCTGTTCCCAACCGTAACACAATCTTACGCTGGGTTAATGCACTTCGTACACGATGTACACTAATGAATAGGAGATCGATGGGGGCCACACGGACGGTACGGACGCCGGAAAATGTGGTACGTGTTAGACAAGCTTTGCTGCGGAGTCCGAATCGCTCTGCTCGTAGGCATTCCACTGAACTAGGCATCGTTAATCGATCGGTAAGGCGTATTTTGCATGAAGACCTGCATTTCCACCCCTACAAATTGGTCATTGGGCAACAGTTGCAACCAGGGGACTATGAACAGCGGCTTAAGTTCGCACGTCAGATGGAAACAATTTTTGAGGCAAATGACAACCTCATTTTGTTAATGAGTGATGAAGCTCATTTTCATTTCAATGACATGGTGAATCAACAGAACTGTCATTATTGGGCTCTTCAAAATCCGAGAGAACTGCATGAAAGACCACTGCACAGCCCGAAAGTGACAGTCTAGTGTGCTGTTGGAAAAGCTGCCGTCATTGGTCTTTACCTTTTAAAGACAATAATGGAAATGCTGTTACTGTGAACTCAGAGCGTTGCATCGAGATGATAAACAATTTATTTGTGCCTGAATTACGAAGAAAACGTTTGCCTATCCGACGTGTGTGGTTTCAGCAGGATGGGGCGGCAGTCCACACAGCCAGAGCATCAATGGACGTTCTTCGCCCTCTCTTCAGTGACCGCCTCATTTGCAGGTTTGCTGACACTCCTCGGCCCCCTCAGTCCCCTGATTTGTCCATGTGTGATTATTTTTTGTGGGGAAACCTCAAAGCACGTATGTATGAACATCAGCCCCGTACATTAGACGATTTGAAGGAAGCTATTCGCGTGTAAGTCGTCAAAATCAACAGAGCAATGCTGGAGAGAGTGGAGGCCAACTTCCAAGAACGCCTTCAGAAATGCATCAATGAAAACGGACACCACATAATGGATGTTGTTTTCCACACTTAATTTTGTCAAATGCTAATTCAATACGAACACACTGATGTCAATAAAATTTGTTTGAATTAATTAATGATTTTGTGAATTTTTGAAAAACGTCCGTCCTCTCTCCCCCACCCTGAATATCACAAACTATACGAATTAACTACATAATATGGACGGCTTTTAATTTAGCCTACAAATTTGGGAAATTCCACGCTCTGAGGGCTTCGTCAATACTATCAGGGGAAAGAAACCTTTCTGGTGTCATCTCAGTAACATTTATCTAAGTTAATAATATGTTCTAAAGCTTGCACCTTATCACAATTAAATTATGAGATAATTATCTACTGATATTTGCCTCACTGGTATTTGTTGTAAGAACAGCGCGCAACAAGCAACATAAGCAAACAAACATATAAACTAACTAACCTTATTGCATTGTCTATCATTATAGCCCTAAAGAAAGGATGTAGTCGCATCCCCTTATCTTATATGCATTAATACTCTGCTTTTTTTTTTCTTAAACTAGGTACCTGAGGGTTAAACCCTTTTATTATTGAGTATTGGGTCAAAAGTGTCAACCAAGGGTCAAGAGTAAACTAAATCACCTTGGTGATGTACAGAGTGGACTTAACCATTTTTCCTAACTAAGAAAAATAATATGTCTGTTAAACAATATAAGGACTGAGTTGTAGTTTATTTGACAGCATTTCGTAGTGTGTATGTATGTGTGTGTTAGGTTAGAAATTGAATAGTACTGCGCAAATCGCTACTGCACTATCGATAGATTTCCAAGCTCCCCTGCTCTAAAGAGGAGATCTGAGATCAACCTACAACCCGCCACACCCCTTTCCATCTTTAACTTCTAAATGTGAGACTTTTACAGAAGACAAATTCGTGATGTAAATCAATTTGGAAGTCATCATTTGATTTACAGTTCATGTGACTAAGTTTAGTTATTATTTACCTATTTCGGTAGATTATCGTGATCAGGTATATTTAGATTCGTTGTATCTCTTCCTCCTTCTATATGCGTAGATTTCCTCTTGTTATTCTTGATCAAATAGTCTAGTTATGTTTGGAAATAGGCGATGAGATCTATATCCATCTAGATTTGCTATCTGAATAGCTAATTCTACACCTATTTTAATTTGTGTCTTTCCAATGACTTTTGGACATTATTTTATAGAGAAAATTTACATTAGCTTCTTTATGTAAGCCTCTTTGTCTTTTATATAGGACTTTTCTTCTGTTTGTAATTATATACACTGCCCTTCTTTGTGTCCATTGAAGTTTGATCAGATTAATTTTATATATAGTATACGTTACTATTATCAGGTACACTATAGCAGATTGAATCACAGCTTGATAGATCTTTGTCTTATTTATTATATTAAGGTTTCTTATATGGTATAATAGTTGAAGTCTGATTTTTCTTCGATCTACTTTACCCCTTACGTGTTTCTTGTAACGTACAGTAGTAATCATTAACCTAAACACTTTGCATAATATCTAATAGAAGATTTATATAAATCGCTACTATTTTAAATTAATCTTGCTTAGTTTTATTTTTTATTTTATTTTCTACTTTTTGAGTTTCTTATTTCTTCTAGTATCATTTTATCTTGTATCTCATTGTTTCTGAAAAAACAACTAATAAATTAGTTGACGTCATAGGCGAACTAGATGTTTAGGCATTCTTTTTCTATGCAGCGTCCGTCTGGCGAATGCCTCCAAGAGCATAAGTCGGCGCGGATGTTTAGGCAGCTCTCATTGCTGGAGGGAGGTATATTGGCGGTGAAGGTTGAATAGAGAGATGGTCTTAAACATCAACTTTGGGGAAGTCCGGCTTCAAGCTTGAACTTTTCTTATTAGTGGCTGCCCCTCTCTATATATCCACATCTCTTTATGACATAGTGGCATGATATTCTTTCTATCGTGTTGTTCTTTATTAGTTTCAATACTTTATATTGCATACTCCTCTGCCATACTTTTCGAAAGTATGTGGAAAATAATAATAAAAAACAATAAATAAATTAGCAGGTGAAAGAAGATGATGGTAATAATTATTAGTACTATATCCCAATCGCTTTTATCTCTTCTTATCTCAGAAGACGAGGTCCTCGCTAAGTTTTTCCTCGTTGCTTTCGTTATCTATCCAATTATTACACTGAGTACCATCTTAGTGCCTCTCCTTTTTTAAAAATCCAAATTGGCAATTGTTCTGAAGATTTTTAGTCAGTCTGTTATTGATTATTTTTGTTAAATACTTTCCTGATAAAGTTGAGTAGCGAGAAAGGAAGATAGTTTACCACCTGCTTTGTAGGTTAAGCACGCGATTAATATATTTCTTAGCCCCTCTAAGACGTTAGGGGTGCTTTTATATAGTTCTTCTTTGTGAAGTCAGATCTTCCAATAGGTTTTTGTTGGAAGATTTTGATGGTTACATTTATTTACATTGTAGTTTTAGCGACGTCCGTGCCCTCGATTGTATTATTTTCTTCTTCAACAGTTGAATTAGCAGACCTTAGTACCCGATCCTTTCCGCAAAGCTACCCTAGAAGAGAGCGAGGAAGAAATGTATAGATTCAGAGAATCAATAAAATGGCAGATAAAGAATCAATTTCCCGAACTCGTATAAGTCTATATAGATATTCAGATGGTCCCGAGAAATCGTAAGGAAGAATGATGATATAAGTCAAGGATGAGAAAATAGATTAAGATTAGATCAATGAGCGATAAATGCACTGCACTTAGGGGAATGAAAAGAGAATTAGTTACTCTAATCTTGGAGAAACGGTGCGAAATGGGATCAACTCATCGAGAAAATAGATAAAGAAGAATCCCTAACAAATTTTAGAAATATATAAATATATTAAAATCAAAGCCCGGGACAGAAAGGGTGGATTTCTGTTTAAAAGATGGACCAAAAGAAGGTCGTCCAAAAGAGCTTGATTCCGAAGATTTGGAAGCTGTTGTCACAGAAAATCCTACTACAAATTCTAGGGAACTAACAGAACTATTTTTCCTAACCCATACGACTGTCTTACGTCAACTGAAAAGGATTGGAAAGCTTCCAGTGATTGGAAAATGGATCCCGAAGTAACTGTTCACTGCGTATCTGAAACAGGGTGTTGCTTGCTGTGTCATTGCTTTCACGACACCTTAAGGCACCATCTTTTTGGCAGGCTTGTTACTGATGATGAGAAGGGGATCCTTTATCATAACATTAAACACTGCCGTTCATGGATCAGTCGAATTAATAGAACTTAACAACAACCGTGAGGAGAACTTCACTCCAAAAATATCATGTCGAGTATATGGTGGGATATTGACGGAATTGTCTATTACGAATTGTTAGACAAAAATCAAACAATTAATGTGAATATCTGCTATAATTGACTTTGTTGTTTGAAAGCCACTTTGGGCCAAAGGCCACCCTTCTTAGTCAAAGGAAGGGGTGTCATTTTCCATCACGATACTGCCCCTCTTCACACACCTCGAATGACCAAGGATCTCTTGGAGGAGCTCGATAAGGAAATATTACTTCATTCTTCATATTATCCTGGCTTTGCTCCTTCTTTTTACTACTTGTTTAGGGGATTGAAGAACGATTTGGTTGCTCATAGGATGAGATCATGAGAAGAGGTTGAAAACAAGTTGCATTCATATTTTGCATCCAAGCCTAAAGAATTTTTAAAAGCGTGACATTTATATGATGTTGACAAATGGGATCAGGTTCTAGGAAGCAATGAAACCTATGTTTAAGACTAAATAATTCTAATGTCATAACTTTTTTAATTTCTAATATTTACCCTAAAATCAGACATTACTTTTGTTCCAACCTGATACTAACACCGAAGAAAACGCTCCTTTCAGCTCCTTATTCTTCAGTCAAAAAAGTTCAGCAGGGAATAATGGAAGCACCATTGACACTTGAGAAAATAATCAATATTAAACAAGATGACAGAAGTGATGTGGTCCTAAGGAGCCCAATCGTACAATTAGAAATACCCAAGATAAATATTCCAATTAATTATGACTATATACCTCAATGAAGTTACCACAATCGTGACTACCCCAATAATACATTAATATGAAAAACCAACCAAAAGTGAAACAAAAATGCACTCCAATAGTCTAGTTTAGTCGGCTAATTTGAAGTGTTTAGAAATAGTGTGAAAAGTGAAATAATGTATATATCAAAGTGGATTTAATGAATCATAGTGAATGTCAGAGGTGAATTGGTGAAAACGAAAGTGAAATAGGAAAAACAAAAGTAAAATCAGGGAGCGAAGTGGATAAAGTGGAGTCACTAAAGCCTTCAAACTTATATTGAACACAGGAACAAAACATGTAAATTACACATTCGGCATGAATACTATAGTACACACAAGAATGAGAGAAGAACAAAAGTGGAGAGAGATTAGTTGGTTCTCCCGAAAACAATAAAGAAGCTGTGATTACACATCATTTGAGCAACAAAAAAGAAGAAGAAAGGAATAAAATGTAACTGAAGAAAACAAATCGTGGTTCAGATTCCACGTTAATAAGTAGGCCCCAGACAATGGAAGCATTTCCTTCTATCTTCCTATCCCTCTGAACGAAGAAGAAGATCAACTTACATTAACTTATTTTATCCTACTATATTTTTTTATGCAACAATTTTTCATCTCTTCATTCTCCTCTCTTCCTTCCACGGCTCCCGCCACCCATTTTTCCCCTGTCCATCTGGACTTGTGGAAGAGGGCGGGGATGAGCGTGGAGCGGCCGACCGATTGTCAATTCCTTTCATGTCAATGATAAGGGTAGGAAGGGGTAGGATCGACTACCGAATTGTCTATTTACCTCCCTTCCCAAAAATTAATTCAGCGCTGCAACACTGAATTAGGAAGCAATATTAATTCTTCTGGTAAAGGCGGAGAGGAGTAAGAAATGTGATGTATCGGCCGCTTCAGCGTGTGTTGAGATATCGGAAATTTGGTAGGATGTTCTCTGGCTAAGGCTGCATATTGGTTCCACGTATCTTATGCCAGATTCTTGTCATCCCCTGTAAATATTGTTTTAATTTTCTATTTAAGATGGCTGATATGAGCTCATAAAGTTTGAAAGAGATGCTGATTGAACGTATGTGTGAACATTATCGTTTGCATTCTGGCAAGAGCATGGAGGATATGCGACATGAATTCCCAGCAAAATTCGGAAGACTAGCACTTCCGTTGAGGACGATACTGAGTTGGGAACATAAACTGTTTCTGACAGTATAAAATAGCGACAGACCGAGGACAGGACAAACTTCGACGCGAAGGGACACATATGCAGAGGTGGAGGCATCTGTGTTACGATCATCCTCAAAGTAACTGAGAAAACGGTTTTCTGAGTTACGAATTTCCCTCCAAACACAATGTTAACACGCCTGAAAACGATCTTCATTTGACATCGTTTAGGCTAAAATTCTTCAACTAACTAAACGATAACAACATGGACAAAAGACATGTGGTAAGTGTACGGTTTATTGATGTGTTTGGGACAATCCCACAACGTGAAAAGGTGTTTTTCTCCAATGCATGTGCAATTGACCGGAATGCCCTGGTTAGGAGGGTGTGACGATGCCAATGCCGGTTATGAATCTATCTCTCCCCCCCTCCAAATCCCTGATCATCCCAGAAAGATGAACTACCATGGTCGAAAGACGTCTTGGAATAAACTGTCTCTTTTCGAGTTTTATGCCTCTCGTGAGTGTTCAAACTGTCTTTCGCTCCTTGCAAATTGAGTGAAGGATCTCGACAAGAGAATAAATAATGTATCGGTTAAGGTGAACAATGATGCTTTCGCCTTAGACTTTAATCTCGTATGAATTCAGCATGTCTTCTTAACTATATGGACATTTATGAAATCTTCCAAACGGAGGAGACGCCAGTTCAACAACACCGACGCATTAAGAAGAGTGACACTACCATATGTGGTGAATACATCGGAAATAACAGATAGACTACTTCTACCCCCTAGCTTCGAAGTGGCCCACAAACCCACCAACACACTATGGAGCCAGCTCAGGTAAGTGAAGGACAAAGTGGGGGACAAGAACAAGTCAGACTTTGTATACGAGATAATGTGCAGCAATTGCCCGGCGAAACACATCGGACAAACGGTAAAACGACGGCAAACCAGGACCAATGAACCTAGTAGAGCAATCCAAGGCGGAAATTCATTATAAGTTTCCCATTTTTGTCATCCATGCCATCCACAAACTACAATTACACGTATACAAAATAATAGCTCGTCCACTCCTTACACACGCTCCAATTGCACTAATAATTACATTAATAGCCACCAGTCACACATGCAAGAGAAAAGCATAGCGCATTCAGAACTCCTTCTCTCGACACTACACGAAAACATCAAATTCACACCCATACCCGCCTAAAGCAAAAGCTGGAGAAACCAAGGAGAGACCCCACATTCACCCAAATACATGCCAGACAACACGCTGTGTTGGTGTTTAGATACCCAGCAGCCCTAGATCACACACAGCCACCCACCATTATACATGAGTTTGCAGCATCATGACTATCGTGCTCTCTACTGCATAATACGACAAAACTGCATTAAGTACTATTTAATCGATACTATCAATAGACTTTTAATTTTATTCCAATTAACATTTTAACTCTTAGCGCCCTTCTCAATCACAAGGAAAAACTCCCCGAAACGTTGATCTCCTTTTGTGTATCAATTTTTGAGAATCATCAAATGTTGCGGCTTCTTCCATTACACAAACAGGCCTCTAATAAACCCAGAATACTTATCGATGCGAAATCACACTGTATCTTGTAACTCATGTAATTCAAACACGAAGTTCTCCGTTTTAAATTCCTCCTTTAACAATTATGATTTATCTACTTTGGAGTCTTTACATATCCAGAAGCTCTCTCTAAAACTTAATTATCAATAATACTCAATACCTTTATTAATAATATAACATCTGACCAGCCATTTTTCTTAATTATATAACCAAACAACCAACCAATCTCTCAGACACAGTTATTTAAGCTCCAATTTTAACATTGCCATAGTCATAACTCCAACACCGTTCAATTCAAAGATACCCTGAGGTGGGGGATGTGTTAACCAGTTTATGGAAGTGGTACGTCATCAGATTATGAGATCACCGTAAATCATCACCTTATTAAGGGAGCGACTAGTTCCAGTCTTGAGGTGAACTATGGCGTTAGGGTGAATTATTTATCTGACTCCAAAGATAAATGTTTTTAACGGTGTTCTTCTTGGCTGGGCTTGTCGAAGGTTCAAGGTAAAGATGGATTATCAAAATAAACTCTTTATTCTGGCAACGGAATCTTATGATTGCAATCGGCGAGGGAGATGAACCGTATTAAGCGAGAGACTAGTTGTCTATATATTATTCGACGCGAGTAAGAGTTAAGGGAGAGACAAGATTTGGCGGGTTTCAGCGGGAGCATGAACGCGGACGTATTCGTTATTATTTTCTCTGATTAACTATCCTTTAATTGACTGTCTTCTTTCTATTTATGTTTGCGCTCTAAATACAAAAGGCATGGCCTTGACATGAGACAGCTACCATTGGACGGCCCACCTCCATTTCTTGTCCTTTCCCCAACCTCTGAGCGGAGCTAGCAAACCTGTGTACAATGTGTGTACGCTTACATGATAAACCCTTATTTGTCTTTTGATACAACTTTAGCTGCGCCATTTCTTATGGTCAGAAGGTGTGTTTATTCGGGCTCTTGTTAAAAAAATATCCGTCTTTGATTAATGTATCTCGAGGCAAATCTTGGGCAGCTTTATCAAACGCAGGTGTTCAACCATTTCTTTGCTCGTCTTTTGTCTCTCACACTTCTTGCTACATATGTACATTTACAAAACTCATTCTATTTCTAATAGACAATTGGATCATACATTTAATAGGGAATGTTTGGATTTAATAGGACCAATTCGCATTCACTTGTAGAGGTATCTTTCGGGCCTATTGAATCCAGCAATTTTGGGGTGCTAGAAGCCTACCTATGCGTAATCTGACCCCTACAACAAAAATGGTAAGAACGTTTTTCATTTCTTTGTCTTTACTCGTGATGTTATTTCTTTTATTTAAAGTCAATGCTGTGTAAATGATCATTATAATTTAGTGTTTATTAATATATATTATGTATGAAATTTTGTCATAATTGCCGAAGATGCACACGGATGATGTACGAAACGTCCAAATATGGATAAATATTCCAATTTGTCGTGTTGGCTTTTATTAATATATATATATATATATATATATATATATATATATATATATATATATATATATATATATACATATAGAAGGAAATGGTTAAATGCCAGTATCGCGCGACCGATGCTGTTGATTTGGGAAGAAGGATTTGACAGAAAGGAAACAAGCAATTCTTTATATGGTCAGACAAAAGATTTGAGCCTGGGAAAAGACCGTCTAGTAAAGTTTGGGTTTATAGCGTGTAAATGAATTCTGTAATCAGGCATGCCTGGGAGATGCTCTTCATCCATGTCAAGCAAGTAACTGTTTCTAATAGACCAACCTAACAGCCCTAAAAAGAAATGCATCATTAAGGTATTTTAACCATCACGTTTGCTGTCGCAGTACACGGGATCATCTTCACCACTTCCAAGTACGAACGAGTAAAAATTCGTCATTTTGCTTAAATATTGATCTCAGTGTAATAAAATTTGCTGAGGACTCTATAACTAAATTCATCTCCGTCATTAATATTTGTCGTAGAATGACCCTTGGTTTTGATCCCTCTACTCTTTGACACCCTTTTAGTAGCGGTATGCTTTAAGGGGCGGGAGTTACTTCTATGATGAAGTAGGCTTTGTTCTAAGAGTGCTATTCAGTGGTTTTGTTCTTAAGGAAGAGCTATTTTTAAACACATAAGGATAAGAGGAAACACCAGAATCTACCAAAATAAACATGTATTTTAAACGAAACACTTAACTATTACAAACCAACAGTTAACACATTTCTATCTTTGGCATCAAAGATCTTTCAATGACAAAAAATAAACAAATAGGCTTCCCGTAAACATACCAATTGCCGATTTGTATTTTTTTATCGCGCCTCTATTTGATTAGCGTTAAACATTAAATTAACGTACTCTCGTCTACAAACACATATGACCTAGGTTCAAGATCAATGGTTTCTACTCTCCTTTAAAACGTGGGACGTACTAAACTTCTACTATCGCAATAGAGATATAAATGTTATTTTTAACTTACAGGTAGGTATTAGGGATTGCCGGATGTCGCTGGAGGACTTATCTCTCGCTTTGACGTGTTGTGGCCGCTGGTTGAATTTTCGTGGAGGGATTGCTTGTCGCCTGTGAAGGGGGCTGATTCTTTAACGTAATTAAAGAAATGGAGCTCGTTGGGGCTGGGTTCTTCTCCTCTCACTCTTACGGAGCTTGAGATGTGAGAGTCGCTCGAGTGTGAGCGGCTTTGCTTTTCTTCAGTCGGACTTCTTTGCAGACGGAAAAGGCTTCTTCGGTATGGGACCGATATAAAGCTTGACTATTTAGGTTAATACGGCCCTGAAAGGGGGGGATCGATTTTCTTAATCTGATCCTATTGCTTCTTACGGAAATAGTCTTGTATGGCTGAAGGATCGATCTTCACGAACTAACCCTTCTTCTGGCGTATCGACTTCTAATCTTATTGTCTGGCTGAAAGATCGATCTTCACGAACTAATCTTTCTTCTGGCGAATCGACTACTAATAATCTTCTTGTCTGGCCGATGGATCGATCTTCTCGAACTAATCCTCCTCTGGCGTATCGACTTCTGATAATCTTCTTGTCTGGCCGATGGATCGATCTTCACGAACTAATCCTCCTCTGGCGTATCGACTTCTGATAATCCGTTTCTCTTTCTTTGCGGGGCTTATTTATAGGCGGATTGCCGCCCCATCTAACGACGGAAGTGACTAGGCCACAGAGGCAAAGGCGGGGGGGGGGGGAGAATGAGGAGTTAGCATCTGGGGAGAGCGAGAATTACTGAGGTGGCACTGGGGTGCCCAAGTCAGCTTGCAAATTAGAGGCTCGCAACCGCACCGCTACTTGGCTGCCTTCTGACTAGCACCGCTTTTTTCCAACACCACGGGTTTATGGGTCACGTAGGTAATTCGATCGTTAGAGCGTTGTTTAAGGACCTTAGGTGGTCGCCTTAAAACAGATGTTAGCTCCAACTGCCCACAGCGGCGGGGAGATCACACATGGTAAGCATTTTCGCCGGCTACCTTTCCCACGCTTCTCCTTATAAGGAAGGGGGGCTTTAATGTACCTATACTCCTCCAGGATGCTTAATGTAGCAATTTCTCCACAATATTCCCTGCCAAATCTTTTTTTGTTCAAAATATTAGATTGAATCTGTTATTTGCCAATCGGGCTCGTACAAACTGAGTTGGTGAACTTGTATCAAGATCGTGTCAATAATGAGCAGACAGTGGTTCACCTTACTTATTTCGTTAATCTGTTCATATATATCGCAGTCAGTTTGTACTAGCTGAGCTGGAGGTCTGTATATTAGGGCGAGCACTAATTTCATCCTGTACTCGTTTTTAAAAAGTTGTTCGGTGCGTCTACGTTTGAGATTTGTAGTTATGATAATTGGATCCAGTTGAGATTGTCTTGGATATAGAATAGAACACCACCTCCCTTTTTATTAATTCGAAAAGAAGAAAAAGAGAGAGAGGATAGAAAGAAAGAAACAGAGAAAGGATAGAGAGAGAAGGGATAGATATAGATAGAAAGACAAGGGATGAAATAGAGAAATAGAAAAAAAGGGAGAGAAATAGAGATAGAAAGAGAAATGCTAGAAACAGAGAGAGATAAAGAGAAGGGATAGAAATAGAGAGAGAAAGAAAGAAAAGGAATTAAAATATAAAAATAGAAAGATAGGAGACTGAAATGGGCGATAAAATGAGAAGGGATTTGAATAGAAAGAGAAAATGAGAAGGGATTGAGATAGGGAGATATAAAAAGAAGGGATAGAAATAAAGAGATAGCGAAAGAGAAGAGATAGAAAATAAATTGAGAGATAGAAAGAGAAGGGATAGAAAGAAAGAAATAGAAAGATAACGGAGAGAAATAGTTACATAAGAGAAGGGATAGAAAGAGAAGGGATAGAAATAGAGATATAAAAGAGAAGGGATAAAAAGAGATACTAATAGAAAGAGAAAGGATAGAAAAAGAAGGATAGCAAGCGAATAAATAGAAAAAGAGAAAGTTAGAATGAAAAGAAAATGAAAAAGAGAGGGATAGAAAGAGAGGTAGAAAGAGAGAAGATTAGAAAGACAGATAGAAAGAGAAAGGATATATATATATATATATATATATATATATATATATATATATATATATATAAAGAGAGAGAGAGAGAGAGAGAGAGAGAGAGAGAGAGAGAGATATTGTTATTTTCTTTCATTTAAAATTTAAAGCATGTGTAGTCGCGGGTGATGAGGTGTATTTGGGTGCATCAAAGTCGAGATCTCTTCTCGGGGCGATGAAGGAAGAAAAAGAAAGAAAGGAATCAAGTGATTGCGACCCCAAATCGCCGCTCGACTCCATCCGTGGCTTCCCAATCAAAGCTCTGTGCGCGGTCGGCTTCTTTGAATGTTCCGTTTCTGGCATCGTGTCAGCAGCTTCCCACTCCCCCCTGTGTTGATCTGAGCCGATCAGTGCCAGGTAGGGTGCGATGGGCAAAGGGGCATTTAGAGAAGATCGAGGGACTGTATCACCTTACGGAATCTTGTTGAACGGGAATATTGCTTGCATTTAATGCAAAATAACAGTGACGCACTAAGTTACCTCCTCCTGCCACATTGCTGCATAATTACATCGGCACCAAGTGAAACGCCTTTGGATATCTCGCTGAGAATTTCACGCTCTTATATATTTACTACAGTGACCCATTCTATATTCAACGGAGAACATAAATAGTTCTTCTGCCTATCCATACTCCTTAACACAGAGACACCAATTCTTACATAGAGGCACATACACACAGCCGGTCATCATCCGAAAACAGCTGATTGTTGTGGGCATTCTGTGGAAAGCACTAAATTGGATTGTTGTCGGGTGCAAAGATTCTCCGCTAAACTGACATTTTGGACGGACTGTGTTGAGTGTTCTAGAACTACTCTTCATCTTTTTCATCTTTCACCTGGATTTTTTAAAATTTCCAACACAGGTAAGTTCAATCTTCATATTTATCAGTTGATTGCCTTTGATTCCTCTCCTTGAATATTGCCATTTTATCTGATCTAAGAAGTAATTAGAAGAACGAGATAGGTGGATAAAGAAAACTAATAATCGAAAGGTGAAATAACGGAAGCAGAAAGGTGCTATGAGTTTCTGAAAACAAGTAAAAAGAATGCGGTCACAAAAGATCAAACTTGAGTCTCTATGGGGTATCTTGGGGTATCTAAAGGCAGTAGTGATAGGTTGAGTGGTGGAAGTCAGAGTAAATTTTGTGTGTAGATGTGAAGTATTGATAAATTCTTACATTTGACTCTAAGCTTAATAGAAGAAGATGAATTGGTCCAATACGGGATTATATGTTTGCGCGCTGTACATGAGAAGATGAAAGAGTTGGTATCTATGGATCCCCATAGATACCAAGAAGCAAATAAGAAAACACACCAGATGAAAACCGCACCAAACCGAACTAAATAAGAAAAAAAAACAAGAAATCCTCACCAAAACCAAAGCAAATAAGAAGCCCGCCAGAACAAATCCCCATCAAAACCGAATTAAATAAGAAAACCCCCCCAGAAGAAATCCTCACCAAATCTGAACCAAATAAGAAAAAAAACCCAGAAGAAATCCTCACAAAAACCAAAACAAATAAAAACCCCCCAGAAAAAATACCTACCAAACAGAACCAAATAAGACCCCCCCGAAGAAATCCTCATCAAAACCAAACCAAATAAAAAAACCCCAGAAGAAATACCTACCGAACAGAACCAAATAAGAACCCCCTCCTAGAAGAAATCTCCACCAAAACCCAACCAAATAAACCCCCCCTAGAAGAAATCTCCACCAAAACCGAACCGAATAAAAAAACCCCTAGAAGAAATCCCCATCAAAACCGAGGCAATGATCACGAACAACTTTTATTTTTAATCACATTAAAAACCAGGCAAGTGAGGTTGGTACAAGGTTGGAGTGGAATAAAGACATAACTGAGACTGCTAAATGATAGTTTGGGGGATTCCTGTGCTGCCTCTGGAAATCCTTAGGGGCAAACCTTTTCATCCCCCTCCGCCGCTTAGAAAAAAACAACAAAGGGTTCATTACGAAAGAGGTGAAGTTGTTGTGAAGTGTAAATGTGTAGAAGATTCCTAACCATATTAACGAAAAGAAGGATTAACATGATACACTAAGAATGTATGTGTATGTGAGAGAGTGACCGAGAAGGAATGTATTGAATGAAAGAGGAAAATAAAAGTTTTGTAATGAATTAGTATTGAGTTGCTTGAGGGGGTGTTTGGGGTGAAGATAATTTGAACTGAAAGAGTGTGAAAGAAGTAGAAGAGTGTGAAAGAAATGTGAAAGTTTGAAAGAAATGTGAAAACGTAAAAGAAATGTGATAGTGTTGAATGAAATGTTTCAAGTTTGAAAAAAGTGTGAAAGTGTATGCCAGAATAGTAAAAAAAAGAGACTGGTGTGAATTATAGGAGTTTTCTCAGAGTATGAATGAAAGTGATCTTTAAGTGTATTGCAATGGATTGAAAAGACGAGGAGTGATATAAATGCTAGCTAATAATAAACAGTGAAATTGTTGGCAGGGAGGTGTGTGCAGACAAGTAATGGTTGAGTGAGAAAAAGATTTTTTTAAGATCATTTACTACCGTTTTTCACCCTTTTTTAGGTCTATCCAGGTATGTCAAAGAGAGCGGAAGGTGCAAAAGACGACCCGAAAGAGAGCACCACTTTGTTTTGGGGAACTGGGGTCGGAAGGGCGCGTTACTCCTTTAGCTTTCAATTGTAGCAGGGACATTAATCCTGAATAAATGGTGGTACTAGAACAAGGGATGAATGGTATATCTGGTTGCTTTGGTAGTGGGTCTGCAATGCGTCTGGGTGACATTGTAGTGTTTTAAAGATTAACCTGTTTATTATCATCATCATCAACTTCTATCCCACAACATGTGGTTAGTGCGCATCAACGCTAATATCGACATGAATAGAGGGGGTCTGAGACAGTACCGCCCATTATCCCCATTGCGTAACACGCTTGCAGTAATAAAACTTTCGGGTGTGTCAGGCTAGTGGCCCATATCCGGCTTTAGTCTCTTTTAATGACACCTGCCAGAACACGTTGTGGGCATTCTTCCTGCTCCATTCACAGGCGATAAGAGAAATGTTTAGAGAGATGTAAATAACCTTGTAAATTTGTATTGGCATGTATTGATGGAGGTCTGATGCGATATTTGGGGTGCAAAGGAAAACACTGAATATCCTTTGAACAAGGATTAAAAAATGTATTGGCTGGTCTCGAACAAGAAAATTGGGGCGTATTATTGAGGAGGGGGGGGGGCAGGTATGGTTGTTGAAGACCCCTAAAAGTGTCTAGGAAGATCAGGGACCTAACCAAAGATTAAGAGCCTTGACTTCTTTAGGTGTCTTCCGACATTTGCTGAGGTTTAAAATAAAATAGAATTCAAAATTGCCACAATAAACCATTATAATTTTACTTTTAGTTTAAATTGAAAATATGGTAGCCTACTTTTGTCAACAAAATACGACAAATTAAACAATGCGAAGGATAAAAGACAAGTTGTACGTCTTAGGGAAGCAAACAGTTAAAATGAGAGCTTAGTTCTTCTTCATATAGCCTCCCGTTAGGTTTTCTGTGCAGTGAAATCATCTATTACGTCATTAATATCCAGTTTCTCGATATGTTTGAATCATCTTAGATCGGAATACAGCTGCATATATTCTCTCAAGCCAGCAGCTTCAAATAGCTCGACCGTATGACCCACAGTACATGGTTTAGATAACTAAAATTATAATCGGAATGGCAGCATTACGACCATAATACCCTGCTTAAATGAGACTCTGGAGTAGAAGAAACAGATATTTTGCAGACACTCCTTAAAATTATATATATATATATATATATATATATATATATATATATATATATATATATATATATATATATATATATATATATACTGGGCTTTGCAAAAGTTCTGTTACATTCGGGTCTTTGCTCTTTTGAGAGGTTTACGATGTGATAGTAAAAGTTCCGTCAAGCAAACTTAAAGTTCTTTTCCAGCAGGTGTCATTAAAACGTCCTTTCCATTGCGTGCAAATGAGTCGAGATGGTAGCGAAAATATCGAGATCTCTGCTCTGGTGCGCGTAGGCCACAACAAGTCCGACATTACCAAGAGGCTCAACGTCAGTCGGATGACCATTCACAGAATCACGGGGAGCCTCAAGAACGGGGAAGACCTCAAAGATTGACCTCCTTCAGGTAGACCTAAAGTTGAAAACCGTTTGGCTGTGAGAAAGGCCTTCGAAAGTGCTCTGAAGCTCAAAATTATTGCGCTAGCGAAGAAGAAGAAAAACATATCGGTGGCCACGATGTTCAGGGCCGTCAGGAAAGAGGGCGGCAAGATCTTTAGGTGCGTGGAAAGGCCTCTACTTATGAATGCGAGAACCGTATGCGAGAACAACGTCAGGAGCGCTTTCGTAGCCTTCTCGACAACTTGAAGAGTCATGGCAATCGAATTCTCATTTTTTTCAAAGGAAAAACCTCTAACGGTCGATCTAGTCATTAACTGGAACCGAGATCCGCTACGTGTCCACGACCAAATACCCGGCCTCCTTCGAATGGCAAGAAGGTGTTGCCGAGGTGGTTCATGGCCGGCTACAGGCTCACTGCTGCCGATTACAAGGAAATTTATCCACGAAAGTCCTGCCTTTGGTGAGAAAGATGATGAAGGCGGAATACGTCCTTTAGCAGGACGGCGCCATGGCACACACGTCCAGCACCGTACACTTCTGGTTAATGGATTTTTGGCCGCCGCAGTCGCACAACCTCAATCCCTTCGACTACAGCGTGTGGACGCATGTCGTGGGCAAGGCTGCAAGATCCGCCACAGCAATGTCACGAGTTGAAGTCCTCCGTCAACACAGTGTGGGCCAGCATGAGGAAGGACTTCGTCTGCGTACTTGCCGCCGACGGCGGCCATATTGATTAATATTGCAATTTAAACACATATTTATATGTAGAAACTACAAGAACTTGTCTAACTACATAAAAACTACCATTGTCTCGTTTGTTGAGAGCGTCGCAACGGGTGTGACAGGACGTTTGCAATATATATATATATATATATATATATATATATATATATATATATATATATATATATATATATATATATATATATATATATATATAACTTCCTGCACATCAGAGCATTTTGAAGGAGCCTTCACTCCCCTCCACACCTACTCGACTTGATTTTTTTGTTCAAGCAATAAAATACAGCCCTCAATCTCCATTGGGGAAGGGGGGGGGGGGGGCAGGCTCTCTTGGCGATCCAGGTACTTTTCAAAATAAGACCCCATGCTCCTCTTAGCGAAGCCAAGGATGTGTGTCCGACCCCATAAAGGAAAGCGTGAAGCTGCTACCAGGGTAGATTGTCAATAGGGGTGAGTTACACCCACGTTGATGTGTCGCGTGTGCATGGTGGAGGAGGAAATATGCGATAGGGATCGTGGAGGTGGATGGAGAAGCGCTAGCTACAAAGCACTTTCACGTACATTACCTTCCGAAGTTGCTTATTTTCATGACTATGCCATTTAACTTTCACACACTATCACTTCTCCCAATTTAACTACTGTACAACCATTTATAAAATGGAGCAAAGATTTTCCCGGTACTTTTGGCCCCCTTTTTAAATATATACAAAGTAATATAATGTCCTTGGCGTAATTGCTTCCGTGTGAGTGGGTGAAGCGAGCGTCTCACATTTTGTGCCTGGCACAGAGAGTGTAGAGAGCTGTAGCGCCTCATTCCCAACCAAAGCTTATATTCACACTTACCAGCGGGAGTGAATGAAGCATGATGATAAAGGCTTATATTCACATTTACCAACCCGAGAGAAAGAATCAAGGTGAGAAAAAGGCTTATATTCACACCTAAAAACTGAAAAGAAAGAAGTAAGATGATAAAAGGCCTATATTCACAATTACCAACTGGAAAGAAAGAATCAAGGTGATAAAAGGCTTATATTCATAATTACTAGCCTGGAGAGAAAGAAACAAGACGATTAAAAGGCTTATATTCACACTTAAAAACCGAAGAGAAAGAATCAAGGTGATAAAAAGGCTTATATTCATAATTAATGCCTGGAGAGAAGGAAACAAAACGATTAAAAGGCTTATATTCGCATTTAAAAACCGAAGAGAAAGAATCAAGATGATAAAAAGGCTTATATTCACACTTACCAACCTGGAGAGAAAGAATTAAGATGATTAAAAAGGCTTATATTCACACTTACCAACCCGGGAGAAAGAATAAAGTTGATACAAAAAGGCTTATAACTGGAAAGAAAGAATCCAGATGCTAAAAAGGATTATATTCATACTTACTAACCGGATAGAAAGAAACAAGATAATTTAAAGGCTTGTATTCACACTTGCCAACCGAAGAGAAAACATAAAGATGGCAAAAGACTTAGATTCACACATACGGACTAGAGAGAAAGAATAAATATTGCAAAATGCCTATATTCAGACATACCAACCGGAGAGAAAGATTCAAGATGATAACAGTTGAAGAAGTGCGAAGAGCGAACTGACAAAGACCCAGAAAACCAAACTTCCGCAGATGTTGGTTAACTCATTTCTAACCATAGGACACCGGATCGATTAGAAAATACAGCCAACCTCTTGCAGAAATGGTAGCCTTGTTTATATATAGGCAGGAAAGTGCTTGCCTCGAACGAACTTGGCATTGATCCTGCGCATAAAACGGGCATAACGTACCCAATCGCCTTAATGAAGATTTAAAATAATTTTTCCAATACAAATGATAATTTCGTGTCTTAGACTATTTAATTCTCGTTAATAGCATACATATATATTTTAATCTAGGTGCTTTTTCTTCTTGTAAAAACAGCCCTACTACACCAGGTTTCTGGAGGAATAGCACAACCTCCAGACCCCTGCAAAGGTTGTAAAGTGTGGCATGGGTAAGCAGGTAGCAGTCGACATTTGGGGAATTGCGTGCCGTTCAGCCCCAATGTCTGTGAGAGGATCCGAGGGTATATAATTTTCCCAAATACTCATTTCCTACATCTTAAACAATTTCTTTACAAATTTTCTTTGCAAATTTTCAAGGAGATGCCTCGTGTGTGCTCATTAACGTCAGTTTTTTTATTAATTCTCTTTGTTTGTTCATCCTTTCCTTTTCGTTTTGCAGGAATCCCGTTTATAACAATCCTTGCAAGATTTGGTGTTATTGGCATATTTTTTAAAATAAGGCTTAACGTCCACTTTCACTCTTTGTTGAGTCTATCAAAGTGGAGAAAATAGAGTGGGAGAATTAAAAGAGGGAAAAAGACGACGAGAGAGAGAGAGAGAGAGAGAGAGAGAGAGAAAGCTACAAGGAGCTACAAGGAAAATAAGTACCCTAGAAGACCTTACGGTCTATTTAATGAGGGTACCTTTGGACTAGCTGTCGAGCGGGCACATGGCTGCTCAATTGCCTTACGTCCTCCCTAAACGGCCACTTTTCAAGACTTTGTCTAGTCTTTACTTGAACTGGTCAACAGAATTACTGTTGACAACCTCCACTGGAAGTACGTTCCAGCTACCGCCGATACTGTACATGAAAAATCTCCCACACAGATCGCGGTTGTAACGCTTCAGCTCAAGTTTAAAGCCGTGATTTCTTGTTTTGCTCTCATTAAGGCTGAAAATATCCCTGTAGTCAACATTGTCGAACCCTCGAAGTATTTCGAAAACTTCGATGAGCTGATCACGCAGTCTACGGGTTTTCAACGAAAACAGATCATATTCCCTTAATCTATCTTCATAACTTTTATGTCTGATAGAGTGAATCAGTTTGGTTGCCATGGCTTGCACGCGTTCCAATCTCGTGATGTCCTTTCGAAATGAAGGACTCGAAAATTGTACGGCATACTCTAGGTGCGGTCGGACAAGTGAATTGTACAGAGAGAGTACTATTTCCTTGTTCCGATATCCAAACTGGCGCTTTATATACCCTAACATCCTTTGGACCCTTTTCTCCGCCTCGATTCACTGTTTCGAAAACTTGAGGTCACTAATGATTGTTACACCCAAGTCTTTCTCGGTATAATTGCTTTCTGGAGGAGTGCCCTTAAGGATATACGGTGAGCGGGGGTTTCGGTAGTGGATATGCATCACTTTGCATTTGTTCACGTTAAAAGGTATTTGCCACGTGTCCGACCACTCCCCAATCTTCCGAACATCTTCCTGCAGCCGGGCAGTATTTCCTTCCTTTGTAACGTTCATACCAAGTTTGGTATTGTCGGAAAATTTGTAAATCATCGCAACTACGTCACCATCCATATCATTAACATAGAAGATAAATAGTAGTGGTCCCAGGACAGAACCTTGGGAAACAACGCTAGTTACGGGTGCCTACTTAGAAGCTTGTCCATTCAACACTACCCATTGCCGTCTGTCTCTTAGCCAGTTCTTTATCCAACCTGCTACATTTCCGTCTATGCCCAGCGCACGCAGTTTACGGAGAAGGCGGCGGTGTGGTACCTGGTAAAAGGCTTTTTGAAAGTCTAAGTAGACAACATCCACCGCTTTATCCCGATCATGTTCAGTGAAAGCAAAGTGGAAGAACTCTACAAGGTTCGTTAGGCATGACCGGTGCCTTCGGAAGCCGTGCTGGGAATTCTTCAATTGCAGGTGTGACTCCAAAAATGACGTTATATTGTCCACCATGATGCTTTCCAAAAGTTTACCGACTATCGAGGTTAAACTCATAGGTTGGTAGTTGGAGGGGCTGGCTTTGGTCTTCTTTCTTCAAGATCGGAGTCACCTCCGCCTCACGCCAGTCTCCAGAAACGCGTCCAGTCCGGATCGAAGTGTTGAAGATTGTAGTCAGATGTGGTGCCACCTCATCACGCACTTCCTTTAACACTTAAGGGAGAAACCCGTTTGGACCGGGGGACCTATTTGTCTTTAAGTCGGAGATTTTTTCCTCTACTTCGGCTAGGATGAAGTCCATTTCCTCCAGCTTCTAACCCAAGTGAGACTCAATGGAATGGGGGATGGGGCCACGTTCTTCAGTGAACACTGAGGAGAAGTAGTCGTTTAGGAGGTTTGAGTTTTCTGCATCCGAGTGCTTTAATGCACCCTCCTCATTTACCAAAGGGCCACTCGTGCGGCGGATTGGTTTACGGCTGTTTACATAACCAAAGAACTCCTTGGGATTCTGTTTACACAGTCTCGCCACTCGGAGCTCCTCGGCACGTTTCGACGCCCTTATAGTGGACTTCACTCTCCTTGCTAGCCTACAGTACTAGTCAAAGTCACTAGGAACCTTTGACTGACGGTACACAGATTTCTTATCCCTCAGTAGTTGACCAATTTCTCGATTGAACCACCTTGGTTGAACGGAAGACCGACGTAAGCTTTTCATAGGGATAAATTGTTATTAAAGACTCATAAGCCTACTTTTGAAACTGCTCCACAAGTCTTCAACATTATCGCATTTGCCATCTCACATCAGCCAGTCCTGCACGGAGACCTACAAAATTTGCCTTTCTCAAATCAAGTTGCCTCGATTCTCGCGTCGCGGACTGTACTTTGGGGAATTTAACTACAAATCTAACTAGTCGGTGATCACTACCACCGATCTCTTTGCCTACAGAGAGCTTCTCAACGATGTCTTCATCTGATGTGAAAACCAAGTCAAGAATATTGTTTCCTCTCGTTGGCTCTCTCACCCATTGAGTCAGGAACTCGATGTCCACGAATTCCAGGAGTAGCGCGTTCTCGCCACAGGGTTCTCGGGTTTCACAGTCAACTTGTGTGTTGAAATCCCACATGACGATACACACCCTGTCTTCGACAAGTTCTCCTAGCAGCTGGTACAGATCCCTCTCCTTTTCAACGAGTTTGGCAGGAGGTCTATTAAGCACCAGGGTCCTGTATTTGGCAGGACCAATTTCTAGGTCTACACCTAAGAGCTCGTGGTGGGGTACGATGTTGCATTTTGTTGAGTTGAATGTATCCTTGACATACAACATCACACCGCCACCCTCCCTGTCTGGCCTATCTTTTAGGAAGAGTCGGTAACCTGGAATCGTGAATTCGCTGTCAAAATCTTGGTTTGAAGTTTTTATCCACGACTCTTTAATGGTCACCATCTCTGGTCCTTTCGTCACTACGAGGCCACGAAGTTAAAAAAACTTGTTTCTGATAGACCTCGCATTAAACAGAAAAACTTTGAGGGAGTCCCCGACTGTAGGACTCCCTACGCTCTTCCATTTCCCGCTTTGTTTCTCTGTGGCGTGGTAACTCCTCTCTTTGTGACCTCAGAAAAGGTCGTTTCTGGAGTAACACGGGTGTACTGGCGCACGTCCTCCTCTACTCGGGGACTGACACTTCTTTGGGTCCGCTCCACAACATCCTGGATGATGTTTGCGAGTACAGCTTTCCCTTTAAAGGAAAGATGTACTCCGCCCCTTTTGTACAGATCGTTTCTCTCGTAAAAGGTGCAGTAGGGGTCTATAAAAAAGACTCTTTCCGCCGTACAAAGATCTCCCAGGCGTTGGTTTATTGAGACGTTCCTCACGTGAGCATTGGGAGTATGCCGACCACGACACGCCTGCGGGTTTTCAGCCCACAGTCGTCAGCTGCTTCCATAACAGTGGTCAGAATCTTCTTACTGGCGTCTACTTTACCTCCTCGTAGATAGAGACCGTTGCCACTTGCCATCAGGACAACTACTGAGCTCTCAGAGATCTGAGATTTCTCAGCCACCACCCTTATTTCTCCGTTCCTCCTTCCTGGAAGGCAGCTTACCTTCACACTGGTGCGAAGGCGGGCTGCTAGCAAGGGTTGTAGATCCCGCGCTTGGGAGTCACCGATCACGATGACCCTCGCACATTTGGGTTCCAGAGGACAGAGGCTTCCTTTTCAGTAAAGACTCTTTCGATTCCTCTTTCTTCCCCACTTTTTTGTTTTTTTCTTCTTCGTTTTTTCTTCCGTTTCTACTTTCTCTTCTGTTTTATCTACTGTTTTTACCCTCTATTTTTTTCTTTCCTTTCTTCCTCTTCCTTTTCTTCTTTTTGACGCCCTGAGTAACCCCAGCAGCAGCTGGCTCTGGGACGTCGGATGGGTGGCCTGTCTCTGTCGACGCGGTGCTTGAGTGCTAGAAAATGAGCATGGCTTGAAAAGGCCTATAAACCAAAAGTAAATTATTAAACAATATATACTGGAAACCTTTTAATTTATTTAGATCAAAAGCCTGTTGCCAGAATCGGAGATGCCGTTTCCCACATATCGAAAGTCTGTCTGTGAAGCGCAAGCTACTCCTGTAAGGAGGAGTACCTCAGAATCGGCTTGTTATTATTCTATTGTTCTAATTTTAACTTCGATCATTTTTGAGCCTTCAAGAAAAGTTGATTTTATATTATCTTTAATTTTCTATTATTGCTGAGCTTTCGTCAAGAAATTATGACATCTTAAGACCGTTTATTCATGTTTTCATTCACGTTTAGGTCCGTGCAACCACTAATGATTATTTAAACCTGTGTTTGGTCTTATACCTCAGCCATCCCTTCAGCCATCCCTCCTTTCACTCTTTGGTGGGTCTAAACAAGCGTGAAAAAGATAGTGGCATATTTAAAAGAGGTGCCCAAATTGATCAGAGAGAGAGAGAGAGAGAGAGAGAGAGAGAGAGAGAGAGAGAGAGAGAGAGAGAGAGAGAGAGAGAGAGAGAGAGAGAGAGAGAGAGAGAGAGAGAGAGAGAGAGAGAGAGTGTAGAGAGAGAGCACCAGTTTTACTTTTGGGCAGTGGGGTTAGAAGTGCGTGCTGCTACTCCAGGTTTTAGTTGTAGCAGGGGTATTGATCCTTTCCCCCTAAACCATCCACCCAGTTCCATGTGACTGGTAATGACAACTAACGCTGGGTTTCGTGGTCATTTCAGATTTTTTGAGAAGTACCTAAAATTTGATCAGGTAGAGGCGATCGCCAAGTAACAAAGTTCGGTACTTCACCAAATTTGTTTTAGTTTCTGACACACTTTTTCATTTGAAATTAATTAAATCTCAACATTTCATCCATTACAATTAAATTAACTTTCCCTCGTGTACGCGGGCCACTCAGTCCAGCTGTACCCTTTTGAAAGCTACCTATGTAGCTGACACCCACCCATTCCTAATAACAAAAAAAATGCACACAATATTAAATTACTTGCGGGTCTCCCTGCAACTCCACCATCTATTTTTCAATGATCTCAGCTAATCTTTTTGTGTTCTTCTCCGACAAAGTTATTCATGCTCGAATTGTTATTCCCTCTCCCGATAATCTTTATCATGGAGTATGTCCTCATTATACTCCATTCCAACTTGCTCTCTCGTCCCCTTATCTTCAGAAGACGTAACCTTACTCCTATCATTAAAAACTAATAAAGAGAATCGCTTTTTATAAGGAAAGGTGGTGCCCGATCCTTTTACTTTCGAGACGTTCAATCAGTTTACTGTAATTAATTTTTTAATGAAACTTCTACGCATAATAACTAAAAATGAGCAAATAATCCAATTATGCAGGTTATTAAACTTTGCCAATTATCTAAAACAAATGGTGGAGTTTAATAACATTTATAATTTTAGAATTTTTGCTCTCTTTTAAGTTCTATGAATAAATTGCATCAGTCTGGAAATATTCAGAATAAAATGCATAGAACGCCCCTCATATGTTCTGATTTTAGGATAAAAAATATAATTTTTTAAACATTAAAAGAAAAATAACATTCTTTTATCTCTAACACTATATTTTATGAAGGCAATTTGTTTGTCGTGGTATGAAATTACATTATATCAATACCATATTATATCTATAGGAGAGGGACCAATAACTTAAAGGCGAACCGAACCGACAATGGACGGAAAGCCACGAGTTTCGACGCGTGGAACAGCGAGAAAGAGTGCAACGAGGTCAGGCAAAATTTGGGCAATGGAAAAGCTCAAGGTTATTTAAAGAGGCATGTACAAAAATATAATTTTATTTACATAAAATAAGAGGATAAATAGGCAAAATGAAATTGGTAAATGAAGGGGGAATTGCAGAGTTATGCGTCAGACTCTAAAGTTAAAAATTAATGTATTACAGAAGGAGAATATTCAAATGGAGAGGATTAACTCAATTGGGTTGCTGAAGGTGGAGAGGGGTTCTGCAGACAATAAACGTGATGGCAAGGGCGCTCGGAGCTTCTGAGCGGGAAGTTAACGTGAGGACGGTTCTCCAAAGGGGAGGGGGGGGGGGGTAACGTCCGGTCCAGGGGAGAGTATTTCGGCCACCCGAAAACGAGGGGCGAACGAGGAGGGCTTCAACAGGAGTTGATGAGTGGAGTTGGAAAAATCGCTCGGTGGCGATCGTCAAATGGAATACCTCACTGGCTGGGGCTAATTCCAACACACAAAAAGTTCAGCCGTCACTTTGCTTTGTCGTTAGCACCTGACTTTAAACTAGGGGAATCTTCTTGGGTCCGGCCGAGACTCTTCAACTCTGTGTCTCCCACATGGAAGACGAACCCTATATATATCCGAGGCTTTCCCCGTGGGAGTGGGGGAAACAGTGCTACTCTTGAATGGCCTCGAATCTTCACGCCGAGGCGATTCTAACCCGCGTAAAGGTGGTCCGTGGTGGACGTGGTTCGAGGCTACTGCTTGTGAGGGAGGGGGGAGGCTTATTAATTGAAGCCTAACCAAATTCTAGAATCTTCTCCAGCGCATGGACGTTACTTCCGTGCTGGAAAAGAAATTCCACGTGGAATTCCCTCTACATTGTTGAACAGCTTAACTTAAAAAAGAATTCCTCTTGGTTCAAGTGTGGCTTTGTATGTTATTGTAATTTTATTCAATTTTCTTAATATAATAAAGCTTTTGGGACTTTTTAAAAGAAAAAGCATTAGAAAAGAAAGAGAGATTCAGAGAGATTTTCCATAATTATTAAAATTAAGGCTGGTTTTTCGTATACTTGAAGCTTTTTGTAAAAGTTTTTTCTAAGAGTTCATAAAAATATCATTATTAAATGTTTTGGAGAGTGGGAGAGAGAGCGAGAGAGAGAGAGAGTGTGTCACAAGAAAAAGTAGTACCTCAAAGGACATTGCAGACCATACCGTGGAGGTACTATTTTGTAAAGGCCCTAATCTATAGCATAAGAGAAAGCATAGCATAGATGAAGGCTCTCCCCGCCCATCTCTCCCACCCGCATTTACAGACCTGAAAGCGAAAACGATAGCTGAATGTGTTGTAAAAAAGAACACAACCAGAAAATTTTTATAGAAAAGTTGAAACCTATCTACTTGCCTCTAATCTATAATCTATACCAAGGTGGTACCATCTAGGTCAAGGTGTTGATTATCTCGTCAAATTGAGATTTGAACTGGTTGACTGAGGAACTGTTCACCACTTCTGTCGGTAGAGGGTTTCACGTTCCGCAGATTTTGTACGAGAAGAAGTTGTTGCAAATACTAGTATGTAATTGCGGTAATTACAGTTTGTAACCGTGGTTACGTATTGCATTTGCGTTGAACGTGAACAGCCTTCTGTGATCCACGTTTTCAACTCCTAGTATTATCTTAAAAGTTTCAATCAGCTGGCCTCTTAACCGGGTCGTCTCCAAGGAGAACGTCCCTAGTTCTCGTAGCCTATGCTGATAGCTACTTTTATGTCTAAGGGAAGGGATCAATTTTGTGGCTCTGGCTTGTACCATTTGCAGCCGTGCAATGCCCTTCCTCAGGGTTGGGGACCAGAAATGTACGGCGTATTCAACGTGTGACCGGACTAGAGTGTTGTAAAAAACGAGAACAATCTGTTTATTTCAGAAGGGAAAATGCCTCTTTATGTACCCCATCATTTGCTGTGCCATCTTTTATTCATCAGGGCACTATCTGGAGAGCTTTAGTCACTGCTGATTAGCATGCCTAATTCTTTCTCAATATCAGTGGCATCTAGTTGTTTCTCTAACAAGGAGTAGGTTTCCCGAGGGTTAACATGGCCAATGAGCATTACCTTGCACTTGTCAAGGTTAAATGGCATCTGCTACCTCTCGGACCACTCGCATATCTTGAGAAGGCTATTTCGCAGGCGTTCCACTCTCTTTCTCGCGAGTTCCCACTACCTCCTAACTTGCATAGTAGTCCTTGGTCTATGTCATTGATGTAGACAATGAACAATAGAGGCCCGAGCACTGAGCCATGAGGTAGCTTCTACTGACCCGTGCCAATTACGAGGCTACCCCGTGGACCTTTACTAGTTGTCACCGTCCTGAGAGCCAGTTTTCTATACATTCAGCTACTTTGCCGGTAATGCCAAGGGCACGGACCTTATTTATCAAGTTGCGGTGTGGTACCTTACCGAAGGCTCTTTGAAAGTTCAGGTATAAGATATCCACAGCTCGACTACGGTCATACTCACTCAAAATATTGTGGAGAAATTCTAGTAGACTAATGGGACATGAATGCTTCTTGCGAAATCCGTGCTGGAAATCCAAGATCAGGTTGTGCGACTCTAAGTGCTGCACTATACGGTTTGTGATTATTTCCTCGAGTAATTTGCCTAAGATGGATGTCAGATTAATAGGCCGGTAATTACCCGGGCATTCGCCATCCCCCTTCTTATAGATGGGGGTTACGTCTGCTATTTTCAAGTCTTCCCGCATCTCTTCAGTTTCCAAAGACTTGTTTAAAATGGTGGTGATATGTGGATCGACCTCTTCGCTAACTTCTCGGAGGACTCTAGGAAGAAAACCATCCGGACCTGGAGACTTATACGGGTTAAGGTTTCCTAATCTGGCTACTACTTCGTTTCATTCTAAGACTCTTTCGCATAGGTTTTACCCCTCTTCAAGATGAACTCCCGGCCTCGGAGCTGCACCTTCAACTTCCCTCGTAAATACGGAGGCTAAGTAGCCGTTCAGCACGTTGGCGATGTCTGGTTTTGACTTCCGTAACACACCATTGTCATCTCTCAGCGGTCCTATACTTTGACGAATTGATTTGCGGCTATTGACATGCAGGAAGGATTCTTTTGGAGTCTCTTTACAGAGGAAGGCTCCCTGAACTTCCTCGCTACGCCTAGCTTTGCGCACACACAAAAAGGAAATTTTCAAGAAGCCTTTTGTATAAGCTAACGTTTATCTTCAGAGGAAAACGGAGAAAACGTGAATTCTAACCGTGGATCTTCGCCCTTTCTGTTTCTTTTGATATATAAACAATAACGTTCTAGTCAATGCGGTTAGGTAAGGGTAATAATAAAACTCCTTAATCCTCTAGAGAAGTCTCCTGGAGTTCCTTAACCCTCTTCAGGAGCGTTACATATACGAAAAAAAAATATATATATATATATATATATATATATATATATATATATATATATATATATATATATATATAGAGAGAGAGAGAGAGAGAGAGAGAGAGAGGAGAGAGAGAGAGAGAGTCATTCGTCCCATTATTCAGGATAAACAATGAAGGGAGGTTTCTGAATGAATGAGATTCGTGTAGACTGTGAAGGTTAATCGAATGGAAGACCTGGATTAATTTTCAATGAAATTAAGAGATTATGCTTAAGAAAATGTAGATTTTGCTATTTTGTTCTTTCGTTTCGGACGGTACTGACTTCTAGTGTGTATAGATTATAGCAAGCTAATAAATCCATACAGTTTGAACAAATACATTTTTTAGCCGTGTATATATCGAATTGAGAACAAAAGGCAGAGAAAACTAAGGACACTGCCCAAGTGATAACTAAAAATTCCCAATCACCTAATTTAAGAATTCCAACTCGGCGTTACTGTTTATTTTATCAATGTTAGTACTAAATAATCGTATATTTTATGACACTATGTAATCACAAATCTGCTAGTCGAGCTCAGTTTTAAAACTCAGCCAAGAGTCTGTCGTGGGGTGCCCAAAGTAAATAAGACACACCAAAGCTATGTGCAATTTAATAGTATTAGAGGTCAATGAGAGGTTTCTAAGTTGCTATCGAATGGCATTCTCGGTGATGGAGTGATGGATTGAAGGAGAGAGAGAAAATACAAACTTAGCCAAAGAGTCCAGATCACCGTGGCATGGCGAAAGATAGAGATAGTCCTGTTGGCCGACGAGCAAAGGTGAAGTGATTGCAGATCGGTGGTAAATCCTCAAACAAATTAATAAATTATGTATTTCGTCAGCGACTTCAAAATTGTGAAATTGTTGATGAGACAATAAGGGCGTTCTTTTAATGTTTAATCGCTCGCTTTGCATTTTGGATTACAACCACACCCACACACTACATAGACCAAACTAAGTAAAGTGGACCAAGTTACCCGAAGAGAAAAACAAACTTAAGTGCTAGTTATTGGTAAAATCCTAACACTAGATAAGAAGGCATAAACCAGTGTCATTATTAGATAACAGATAATGTAGAAACTGGAACCGCCCAAATAAATCTATAAGAAATCCGAGAGAAAGAGAAAGCAGATTGGTACAGCTTTGTCATAGTAAATTAGACATTCGGGGAAAAAGAATTAGTTGTTGGTTGAAATTCTGGTTTAGTACTACGCCTAAATGAGTTACAGGATGTCTTTATCCTTGATTCTTCTCTTGATAAATGCAAAAATATTGAAGTGTATTGGTAGAATTAAGGCGAGTGAGTGATTCAATCGAGATACGAGTATTGTAGACAGCGGGAATATAATGAGAGGTTCTTTGTGAATTTGAGTCATGAAATTGATTAATAGTAAATCAGGAATTACTCACTTTTATGTCTTTGGTGAAAAGTTTAGGACAAATTGATCGTAAACAGATGATACTCTTGATTGCTGCGTTGTATTTTCCAACTTTGAGCAAAGGAAGCGACTCAAATTTGCCCTTTCTCCTTTTGAAAATGGGTAAATTTCTAAATAGCAATCAATAACCTTGTCTAAATGGGAAAATTCTAATGCTTATCAACAATAATTAATTTTCTATAATGTTTTTGTTAAGCAAATAAGAAATAACACTGACACAATGTGTGTGAAATGTGAAAAAGAGAGAACGTAGGTACACGTAGGATGCCGAATTTGCCCTCCCTCACCTCTAAAGCGAAGACGCATCTTCTCTGGCAGAGGTGTACGAAGTTCGACAGATGAACATCTCATGTTTCCAAAGGACAGGTGTTCGAAAGCCCTTTCCCCCTCTACACCCTCGCGGAGTGCTTGAGGGACCAAATTAATAGTTCTGCGTTCCAGACTCCAAGCAAATTTGTTCCTAAGGGGGGTTTAAAATGCTCTCGCGAGCATTAAAAGTTGATAAGAGCTGATTTTGGCGTCATTTTCTCCCTTAAAACCGCCCACTATTGCTAAATATTCTGCCTATTGACTCTTTTCTTGCACCATATTATTTCTTTATTCTTTGCTATTCATGCCGCCTTTCTTCTTCCTTTATTCTTATAGCTCTTGCTGTCTTTCTTTTCAATTTATTCTTTTTTTTTCTTGCTGCTTTTTATCTCCCTTTATTCTTTGTTTTTATTACTGTCTTCTTCTTCCTTTATTCTTTGCTTTTCTTTCTGCCTTTTACTGCTTTTAATCTCTGCTTTTATTGCTGCTTTTTGTCTCCCTTAATTATTTTCTTTTTATCCCTTTATTCTTTGCTTTTCATGCTGCCTTTCTTCTCCCTTTATTATTTGCTTTTCTTGCTGCCTTTATTCTCCACTATTTATTTTTTCTTGCTGCCTTACTTATCCTTTTATTCTTTGATTTTCTTGCCGCCTTTCTTCTCCTTTTATTCTTTGCTTTTCTTGCCGCCTTTCTTCTCCTTTTATTTTTTGTTTTTCTTGCTTCTTTTCTGCTCCCTTTTATTCTTTGTTTTTCTTGCTGCCTTTATTCTCCCTTTATTCTTTGTTTTTCTCGTGGCCTTTTATCCTTTTATTCTTTGCTTTTCTTGATGCATTTATTCTCCCATTATTCTTTACTTTCCTTACTGCATTTCTTTTTTCATTTTCGCTATTCTTCCATCTTTTTACTAGATTATCACCATTTTATATATTCTCTAACTTTATTTTTGTCTTCTTCCCTCCTTTTCCGTCCTATTTCCGTCCCGTCGCTCACTCTTTGTCGAGTGAATGAAATGACACCTTTGGTGAAACAGACTTATTTCATTCAAAGCGGAAGAATAGAGAAAAAGGTGAATGAATAGAGAAAATTGGTGGGGGAATAGATAAAAAGGGTGAATGAATAGAGAAACTTGTGGATAAATAAAAAAAGGGTGGAGGAATAGCAAAAATGAGTGGAAGAATAGATAAAAGGTTGGAAGAATAGAGTAAAGGGTAAATGAATAGAGAAAATTGGTGAGAGAATAGATAAAAAGGGTGAATGAATAGAGAAACTTGTGGATAAATAAGAAAAGGGTGGATGAATAGCAAAAATGAGTGGAAAAATAGATAAAAGGATTGAAGAATAGAGAAAAAAGGGTGGAATAATGGAACAAAGGAGAAATAATAGAGAATAAGGTTCGATAAAAAGCGTAGAACAATATAGAAATGGTGGAAAATAGAGAAAACGGGTGAAAGAATAACGAAAATGGGTGGAAGAATAGAGAAAATGGTGGAATGATAGAGAAAAAGGGTGAATGAATAGAGAAAATTGGTGGTGGAATAGATAAAAAGGTCGATGAATCGAGAAATTGTTGGATTATATAAATAACGGGTGCATGAATAGAGAAAAAAAGGTTGGATCAATAAAGAAAATGGGGAGAAAAACAAAATAGTGAATGGAAAGATAAAAAAATGGATGGATAGATAAATAGGGTGGTTAAATAGAGAAAAAAAAGGTGTAATAACAGAAAAAAATGAGGAAGAATAGAAAAAAATGAATGGATAGATAAATAGGGTGGCTAAATAGAGAAACAGGTCGCAAGAATAGAAAAAAAAGGAAGAAGAATAGAGAAAAAATGTGGAAGAAAAGCATGAAAATGGTGAATGAATAGAGAAAAGGGGAGGAAGAACTGAATAAAAGTGTAGATGTATGGAGAAAGAGTGTGAAAGAATGGAGAAAAGGGTGAGGAATGACAAAGATTGGATGAGAAAAATTTGTCAACCTGAATAATGGGACGAATGAAGCTTATTAGGGACCTTGAAGAACAACGACACCCTCGGAACACAAGAACTAGGAAGCTCAAACTTGAGTTACCTTTAAGGAATAGCGGACAAGGAGCATCGTAAGACGGAAAAAGTAATGGTAAGATGTGGCTTTCGGAACACTCATCCTCAATGGTATTTCGCTCCTTAGATGGAAGTGTCAAACATGGGTAAGGAGTGGGGCAGGCTTGGCAGACAGATTTGGAGTGGAGGTGGGGCTGCATCAGGGCTCTGCGTTAAGCGTCTTCCTCTAATAACACTGCCTTTGACGTGTTGACTGAGAACGTGCGAGTGGGGATACCCTGAAGCATGATGTATGCAGATGATGTGGTTTTAGCTAGTGAGTCTAAAGAAGAGGTAGAGCAAAGGCTGGAGGAGTGAAGATTAGTAATGGAAAACAGAGGAATGAAGATAAGTAGAACAAAGACAGAATATATGAAGTGTACACAAGAAGAGCATGACAAAGGTGAACGCATTAGGTTAGATGGTATGGTAATAAAGAGAGTAGAGGCTTTCAAGTAATTGGGATCTACCATATCAGCAGATGGAAATGAGGATAAGGAAGTAATAAGAAGGATCTAAGGGGGATGGAAGAG
Source organism: Ceratothoa steindachneri (assembly GCA_963969495.1). Classification (NCBI taxonomy): domain Eukaryota; kingdom Metazoa; phylum Arthropoda; class Malacostraca; order Isopoda; family Cymothoidae; genus Ceratothoa; species Ceratothoa steindachneri. Next base: position 156,359,605 of record OZ018319.1, read on the forward strand.
AGAGTTGGAGGGATGTATCAGGGGTTCTGTGTGACAGGAAAATGCCAGTAAAATTAGAGGGAAAATTATAAAAAAACTGTTGTAAGACCAACTATAACGTATGGAGCAGAGGCATTAACTGTAAAGAAAAGTAATGAGAAGAGGATGGAAGTAGCAGAAATGAAGGTGCTGCGATGGATGTGTGTTGTGAGGAGGGAGGACAGAATCACAAATACAAGGATCAGTGGAACAACAAAGGTGGCGGAGATTTCGAAGAAGACACAGAAAGCAAGACTTAGATGGTATGGATACATAATGAAGAGGGATGGAGAGAGTGACGAGAGAAGAGCTTTGGAGATGGAAGTACAAGGAAGAAGGAGGAGAGGAAGACCCAGGATTAGATGGAGAGACTGCATACAGGCTGACATCAGGGAAAAGGAACTGGAGACCAACATGGCAGGAGACAGAAACAGGTGGAAGCGGCTCATCAAAAACAGCGACCACGTATAAAGAATAAGCTGACGACGAAGAAGAATCGAATTAGATATAATGAAAAAAAAACATGTGCATACAAACAGTACTCCTAATTTAGTCAGAGTCAATCTGTAGGATTGACGACTTTTGGCCCTGGCCACTGCCAAATGAGGCTTGATAGTGACAGCTTGGATCAGAGGGGTCTCGACTGGCACTCCTACTTTTTGTGGTTTGTTGAGGATTAGAAGAAATATTCAAATTGGCGATCATGGTAGCATTCATTAAATACATATAGACTCATGCGACTGCTTTTGAGCTTAGCCTCATTGTTACAGGAACTACTGTGTGAAGGTAGCAGAGAAAATGGTCAAAGTGGCTCGTTTCGGGTGCAATGATGGTATATAACATCAATAATGTACTGATGATTTTATCCAGCTGGTCCATTCTATGTTCCTTCATTTTGTGTAACTGCGAAAAATCCAATTCATTCTTTCGGCCAAGTTTTTTGAAGATACTCGTGTGATAAAAATGCTGAGTGAGGTTTTTTTTTGTCCTTTGGATCTTTGGGCTATGTAAAATAGTATGCGGTAAGTCTAGATGCTTGGTGCCATTCTCTTATGTGCTGACATTTTAAGAACATCCTATAGACACTCTGATAATGATATACAATCATCTCATATATTTGATTTCCTTGTTTAAGACGTCTTTAGTCATCAATCAAGACCCGCACCTTTAAATTCATTTGTCCGAGAAGTCAACAATGTGGCTTTTATTGATATATAGATTTACATCTATATGGATTTCTTGTGTACCTAACAACTCTCATTGATGATGGTTAGTTGTCCTTATTTTCTCAAAAAGTCACATCAAGTGGTTCTGTTTTTCTATCCTCTCCATACCATAGCGACTAGGTTGACCTAATGTTGTAGATTTGTCTTTGGCTTGGATTGAATCACTTTTAATGTACACAGACAAACAGTTTTTATATATTTATAGCCACATTAGTAGTTTTTTTTTAAATATCGCAATGAGTAGGAGGTTCTTGGATTACTGACTAATTCGTTTCCCTCAAATTTGGACAGAATATTGCATTGAGGACAGGTGAAGGAAGACCTTGGGTTAATAACCCGAAACCGCGACAAACTTCTCCTCCCGCCCACTCTGTGCACTTGGTTGCCTCGCGACGGCGAACCACTACCCAGAATTTAGTCTAGAAAATAACCAAAAAAAAATTGATTCGACACTCTAAAGACATCCTGACTCCTCTCTGTTCCCAAAGGCCATTGGTGCTTTGTTGTTAATTCGGGTTATTAATCTTGCCCTTCATTTCGTCATCGACACCAGGTTGGGGAAGGGGGGGAGTAGTGAGAGACTGAAAGTTGGCAGCATTTCGTTCTCTTTCAACTTTTCTATTCTTGGACATGGCTTTCCTACTGCTTCACTGCCTTAGCGTTGGCATCGCTTATATGTGAGAAAACAAAATAATAAAGTTGGGAGAGGGAAATTTAAATTAAGCCTTCGTTTAATTAAAATATAAATTAAAGAAAAAAGAATTTATTTAGATAAAAAACTCCCCTGGAAAGGCCTAATGGAGAAATTAGTTTTGATTTTATTCTATACTAGAATTCCTACCATACGTTCCGAGGTTGCCTGCCGGGGCTTGGCTGACCTTAGTTACCGTGATTAGGTCCATTCCTGAAATGGTTGGCTGTCTGGCAGCCACCGACGGTGTCTACTTCCTTTTTACAAATTCTATTCTTAACGTGGGGGTAATTCTAATAAAACTGGACAAGTTTTGACATCTTAGACACCTAAAATCTAAACATTAGGTAATCATATTAATAACGTGCGGTAAATCTAATAAAATCGGACAAATGTTGACGTCTTAACTTAAATATTAGGTAATCATAATAATAAGTTATGACCGCATTGAGACTTACCACCACCCATAAAGTCCTATATAAATATTTCAATAATAAAAAGAGTGAATAGTTGACATGGCTCATTTGCATATATATTATAAAAAGAAGAGGAAAATCCAAGAGGAAATAGCCAATAAAATACCTACACCTCAAATGTTTATTTCAATCTATTTATAGTTTATATTTATGTTTTAATTTTGTTTAGTGCCTTTTAATTTACTTTACGACTAAAGCAAGAGTAAGTTTAGAAAACTATAATTATCCTGTGTGGCCATTTATTTAGAAGGCGAGTGAAGTTCAAGTTTAGAAATTGCAAGATTCGTCAAATGGGAGAGTAGGAAGAAATAAAACGCTCATATATATATATATATATATATATATATATATATATATATATATATATATATATATATATGTTAAGGAACATATTTTTATATTATCAGTTACTGAAATGATGTTTCCCTTAACAAAAAGGAAATACGTGAATTTCAAAAGAAGCAAGCGAGCAAATTAAACACCGCTTTAAATATGAAGAAAATATTTAAGTTGTGACGTAATCTCGTCTTGGGACGAGAATGAAAAAGGAATCCTTGAAAAACGTCCGCCTCAAAACGACCATTCGTGATGTATGGCAGTGGACGTTTTCGGGGTTTCGAGAGCGTCGGAATGCTTCTGGTGCTATTATGAACCAATGCCACTCCAGAATTGAGGGTAGAGAAACAATTTGAAAGTATTTCCTCTTAACGGGAATATTTATTTATAATGTTTCGAGTCGCGATCATGAGGTATTATTTTCTGTTTTCCCGCGCGGCTTTATGTGTAAAAATGAGAGATAGAGGAAAGGGAGGGGCACTGTGCCTAATATTGCAACGAACATTGCAGTCATGGTTAAATTTTTATCAATTTTCTGAACTTCGCCAATTATAATAATTTTAAAAGGAACTTTAAACTAAATTTTCCCCCTTTCAAAATATCACGTTGCTAAAAACATAGAGTTATAGAAGTTATATAAAACCAAATTTTCTGAACTTCACCATTTTGTTTTTTGATATTATAAAAGAATTATTAGAAATAACTTTGGTAAAAATACATAAGTCATAACCAAACTAAGATGAAATTTTATTCAAATACTCAAAAACTCCCCTTCTTAAATTATAGAGTTAGTAATTATATATATATATATATATATATATATATATATATATATATATATATATATATATATATATATATATATATATATATATATATATATATATATATATATATATGCAATGTCCCACAGGAAAAATGAAAAGGTGCTTCCAAGTACTTTCGAACTTTATTCAGTTCATTCTCATGGATAATTACAAGAGAAAATAATATACTAAGGGTATATATAAGCTAGTAAAAGATAAAGGACCGCCTCTAAGACAAGAGATCACCACTGAGGAAGTAGGAGAGGGATGGGTAAATTCCCCTTTCAGATTTAGCTATGAGAGGTAGCAAGGTCAAACCGAGAGGCAAGAAAGAGTCAAGAACAGAGGAAAAAGGGTTAAAACGATTAACGGATAAAGCGATAGTCTAAAGAGGGAGATTAGGAGAGACACGAGGACTAAATTGAAACGAAAGGGACAGGGACAAGGAGAGAAGAAGAGAAAAAAAATAATGTAAATACAAAATCAATGCAATAATTAAATTGACACATCGGGTTCCCCCAAAATGAAAATTGCCCCCCAAAATAGGAATATAAGTCAAAGCTAATTTCTTTAAGAATGAGTTTTTTCCTAACAACATCAATTTTAAAAAGGCCACGGGAAATGTGAGAGTTATTAAATTGGCTTTACATAAACATTAATTAATTCCAATTAATTAAGTGGTTATTTTCTGACATATGCACAAAAAACGAATTATTACTTACAGCTCTCCTAACATTGTATTTATGCTGATTAATACGGACAGAAATTGCTTTCCTGTCTGTCCAAAATATTTACTTGGACAAACAGAACATTCGACAGAATAGACTCCCCAAATATTATTACAATTATTGTGAACTAGAATGTTTTTTATAGTTGACTCGTATTTGAAAGCAACTGAAATGTTAAAGTTTCTTAAAAGCCTGGGAAGGTCAATGAGACAAACAGAGAAGAATAAAACCAAAATGTTTTTAACATTAAAAGGGATAGCAGGAGTTGTATTATAGAACTTCTTTTTTTGCAGAGGAAAGACAGTTTAGAAGAAAGAGATAAGGGTAACATAGTTGATGTCCAATTTCAAAGATATTGGAGAATTCAGAATCCATATATTCAGGACTAACAACTCGTAAAGCCCGTAAAAGAATAGAGGAAAAAACGGAACGTTTGACTTTGGGACTATGCTAAGAGGGAAAATGAATATAAGAGTTTGAATTAGTAGGTTTGCGATAGATGGAGTATTTAAAACCAGTCGGTTTTCTATGAATAAGAAGATCGAGAAAGGGAAGGGTTCTATTATTTTCGACCTCACGGGTAAATTTAATGTAAGGGACGAGTGAATTAAGTTTGGTAAGAAAGCTATTAACATCTTTAGAATTATGCCACAGGCAAATGACATAATCAATATACCTGTACCAAATAATAGGAAAGTCAAGGATAGTGGAGGGGAGTCTTGTTTTAAAACACTCCATATATAAGTTAGAAAGAACAGGTAATGTAAACTTTTGAAGAAAATATTTGCCACCGAACGAAAACTTTGGGTACAATTTTGGGTACAAAGTGAAATGAGTTTCCTAAAAATAGTAGCAGGTACGGGAAGAACAATATTTTACAATTTATCATTAAAGAAATTGAAAAGATCTTTAACTAGAACCTTGGTAAATAATGAGCAGACATCGACACTAACAAGGGTAAAATTATTCGAATACTGAATGGCTTCGAGTTTAGAAATAAGGTCGTAGCTATTGGTAACATGTGAATGAGAAATGGTCCCAACTAGAGGTGTAAGAAAAGAAGTAAGCCATTTAGACAGAACATAAGATACGGAACCAACAGAACTTATAATAGGGCGTAAAGGGAAATTTGGTTTGTGCGTTTTTACAAGTCCATACAAATAAGGAAGGGTGCCGTTACTCGAATTAAATTTTGAAACTAATTCAGAGAAGTCTTTAAGTAATAGCCGTACATTTTTATGGAAATCACTATTAACTTGTTTAGTGGGATCTTTCAATACTGGGAGGTAAGTAGCTTAATCACTTAATAAGTCATTCATCTTAGTAATATATAAATTTTTATCCATAATCACAACAGTTCCAGACTTATCGGCCTTAGTAATATGGAGGGACGGATTTTTACGAAGAGTCGATAAAGCACGACGAAAACGAAGGAGGTAATTAAGGTGGACAGGCTTAGCCAGACATTGATAAACACAACCTTTCTAATAGAAATTGAATCACTGGGGATATCACCGAATTTATCTAAATTGGCCAAACTTTTAGCAATGGAAACAATAGAGGGGTGGGGTGGGATAGAGAAATGCAGACCATATCCTAAGGCTGTAATAGTGTTTTCATCCAAAGCTTAGGAAGAAAGGTTAGTAACAGTTTTCGGTCGGCTATTCTTTGCCTAACTGCAATTCACGATAAGGGTTTGTAGTTTCCGTTCTAGTTTATGTTCCAGTCTTGCAGACTTGATTCTGAGGGTGCCGAAGATGGAGTCTTGTAACAACACATTTGGACCAATTAGAAGGGATGATAGCTGTGAAAGCATGGCGTCTTGCGTTAGCTTCCTTGAAAGCAATTGCAATCTCTTAGTTCAATGATGTGAAAAAAGATTTAAGAGAAAAATCCGCTCAATTTCACCAAAAGGCTGCCCAATGATCTCTTTATAATAATTGAAAGACCGAGGGAGAGACGTTTCAATTCATCACCGAGCGTGAAACTGTTTTATATTCCAATTGAGGGATACGAAACTGAAGTCCGAGAGAGAGGAGAAATTCTCACTATTCTCTTACGAAGCGTGAAGAATTTCTCCTTTCCTTCGAACTTCAGTTTCGTATCCCTCAATTAAAATATAAAGAAGTTTCACACTCGGTGATGAATTGAAACGTCTTTCCCTCGGTCTCTCTAATATCCTTGTTAGTTTTGACGTTTCTTCACTTTTCACGAACATCCCCTTAAATGAAGTCATTGATATAATTCTCAATAGGTCTTTTGCTCCTTCGGAAAAGTTTCATAGCTTCACTCGTCCTCTTCTTAAACAAACTCTTGAACTTATTTTCAAAGACACATATTTTTTATTCAATCATAATATTTACAAACAGACTGATGGTGTAGGAATGGGTTCTCCTTTAGCTCCAGCAACCGCTGATATATTTATGACTCATTAAGAAGAAAAGATTTTCAATACTTCCCCATTATATATACGGCCTTCCTTTTATCGCAGATTTCTAAACGACCCCCTAGCAATATTTGACACTCCTAAACAGGCGGAACAATTTCTCAAATTTATTAATTCAATAAATCCCAATATCAAGTATACCGTTGAATACGAAATCAGTAATGGCCTCCCATTTCTTGATATACTAATTAATAAATCTGAAAACGAGCTCACTACTTCGGTATATCGTAAAACTACTTTCTCTGGGTTAGGTTTCATTTCTTTAGTGCCTGTGACAAAATATTTAAAATAAAATAAATTCCCTTAAAACTCTTCTTCAACGTGCCTACCACTTATCATCTTCATATTTTAATCTTGATAAAGAATTAGACTTCCTCCGCACCTATTTCACGAACAATTCTTATCCTTCACACATTTTTGAGGCGACTCTTAAAACCTTCCTTGGAAATATTTTCTCTCCAGGATTACCTTCATATAACGTTCCCAAGGACATACGATATCTTTCACTCCCGAATTTAGTCCCTCTTAATCTCCAATTCCGCAAACATATACAAAAAATCCTCGAGTATTTTTTTCGAATAATTTTGCAACAGGTTCACTATTTAATAAAAAGGACTTGCTCCCGTGTAGCCTGTGCAGTAATGTAGTATATTTATTTACATGTCCTCGGTGTCGTAGAGGCATTTATGTGGGCAGTACACTGCTCTCGTTACACGCTCGAGCTTGTTCTCACTTTGGTATCAGTAGCAGAACAGGTAACCCCCTTACCCGCAAGGAATGCTCCCCCATTCGGGATCATATTATCCTTTGCAAAACCGATGCTACCATTAATGATTTTAAAATTATAGATTCTTCCAATGATGATATAATAAGCCTACGAATAATTGAATCCATTCATATTAAGACCCTTAGACCCTCTCTCAACAAGGATGCCTTCCCTCTCCGTGTCTTATAATAACCAACCAATTATTATACCTCGCCCTTCTTCATTGCTTCTTTCTCTCCATTGTTTTAGTCGTGTTTCTACGACTTGTGTAACCGCTAAGATTTTAATTTGTTAAAAATGAAAAAAAAAAAATTGTGCACTTAGCAGTTTATAAGTTTGCCCCCCCCCCTCCCCCATATGCTCTCAATTTCTCAATCCTTGTTTAAATAATTAACTATTTATGATTTATCACTATAAAATGTAAATATGTATATAATTGTAACTCTCAGTCCTAATTAATCTCATTGGTAATTGTTTTGCTATACAAAGCTAATTTTTGTTCAATTTATCAGGCCTGAAGATGAACATGTCTTTGCTCGAAACGTAGCCAGAGGAAATAAAGAATCAATATTGTCATTCTCTTTGCCATTGGATTCTTACTCCTGAATATATATATATTTATATATATATATATATATATATATATATATAATATATATATATATATATATATATATATATATATATAAGAATAACTAAACACAGAAATCAAATTAGGGAAAATCTATTAATAAGAAATTGATGTAATATCTTAAAAAAATTAACTAAATTAAATAATAATCCCACGAGTTTTTAAATATGCATAATAAACATGACTTAAATGACTATCGAAATACAATGTTTTAGTCGTCCTTTTGACCCCTCCATTATTGATTATTTACTATTTAAACTTTCGTGCCTTAGTCTACTCATATTATTTGATGTTCAATCACTTAAAATTTAACTTAATTGAACTACTTGCTTCGCTCTATTTATTAATATCCGCTTCGATTACATACCCCCTGATCTAACTTATTTTCGATTGTTCGCCCTGCCCATATAATTCTCTCTTGCTGTGTTTTATAGTGAATTTTTTGTATTCCGCTTGATTCATGTTTACTATTCATATTTGTTGCTCATGGAATTATTTAATCTTTTTTTCTGTCTTATTAATCGATTTCTTCATGCCTTGCTTTTGACTTTATTGCTATAGTTTATAATTTTTTGTATTTCGATAGTCATTGAAGTCATGTTTATTATGCATATTTAAAAACTCGTGGGATTATTATTTAATTTAGTTAATTTTTTTAAGATATTGCATCAATTTCTTATTAATAGATTTTCACTAATTTGATTTCTGTGTTTAGTTATTCTTATAAAAATAATTTTTGGTGTATATATATATATATACATATATATATATATATATATATATATATATATATATATATATATATATATATATATATATATATATATATATATATATATAATCGATGGGGTTGCTTCTAGTCAGACGAATCTTTAATTTCACCAGGAATGAGAGTACATAGAATGCGGAGAAATTCATCTTCAACGTTTCGAGCTGTCCGCTCATCTTCGGTTTCTATGATATAAAGGAATACATAATTCTTTACAATAAATTATAATATTAAAAAATTTGTCTAGAAATTAGAATATTAAGAGTGTTGACAAATATCTACAAAAAGAGAGACTTTTTTCCTATAATGCAAAACCTAATAAAATACATAATTTATAATGTTAGAATATTAAAAATATTAGAGGAATACAAAGGAGAACCATCAAAACACTCACCATCGTTGGTCCGACTCCAGAGAGAAGTGGGGAGGGGGGATTGAAGTGGACATAGGTAAGATTGTATTGGTAGTAGAGTTATGTCATAAGTAGGGGAGCAGCGGACGAGTCACAATTAAGACTAGGGGCACGGGATTTAATATAAAGGGATGCTAGTATTCTTAAGCTTTGCTCATTGTTATCTTGATCAATTATTGTAAAATTATATATAGTTATATCCGCGTTGCATTTGATTGCATGTGCTCTGATAGGAGATGGTTCTTTACGATTAAGTGGTTTTCCAGTACGGGCGCTGATGCCCATGTGTGAAGAGAACCTTGCTCTTAGGGAGCGAATCGTGCTGCCTATGTATCTTCCTTGGAGACACCGAGAAGAAGTAAATTCGTAAACAACACGACTGCCCATCCCTAGAGGAGGTTTGTCCTTATGACTGAACTAACTACCAATATTGAGTTTGTTAACAAATACTAATTTGAATTCGTATGGTAAAAATAACGTTTAAATAATTTAGAAAACTTTCTTCTGAATTCTCTATTAAGGGGACCCATTTCGGGAAGAATAAAATATTTTGAGTCTTTATGATCATTGAAGGAAAGATTGGGAGGTAAATATTGGGAATTTAAAAAAATTCAAATAAGGGTATTTACTACTGACAGGGGATAGCAATTATTCTTGAAATAGGATCTTAGGAATTCAAATTCTTTATGCATTAGAGAGAATGAAGATGTCATGTGAAAGCCACGACAGATGAGTGCCCTGATGGATCTCAGTTTGTATGATAAGTCGCAAAAGCTATAGAAATTTGTACCTATATTATTGAACGTAGGTTTTCTATATGGATGTTGTTAAGCCTTGATTTGATGTTTTAATTAAAAGGTATAAAAAAGGGAGACAATTTTCTTTTTAAGTTTTCATATATATATATATATATATATATATATATATATATATATATATATATATATGAGGAATTCCTTAAACCAATTGATGATTGCCAGGAAACCCAAAGAACATATTAACATAGGAGTTTATGCAATACCATGCAACGATTGCCATAAAGTTTATATAGGGAAAACGGGGAGAAATCTAGACAAGAGATTGTATGAACACAAGAGAGTGGGCAGCGAAAGCAGTGGAATATTTTGCCATGTTAGAGACAAGAATCATACGATCGATTTCAATGGAAGCAAAATGGTATTTAAATCGGCCATCTATGTTAAGAGAAGAATCGTAGAATCGAGCTTGATATCGTCAGTTACTAATTTAAATCTATCTGAGGGTCAATTTTCTTTTAATCCTGCAATAAGAAAGCAAATAAATAAAATAGTAAAGTGTCAGCCCTTCAATATGTTTAGGTCTAACTCCCCCCAGATTAGCCACAAGTAGCGGATTGGGGATAAAAAAGAGGATATTTCACGACCTGTTATGCTTGTATGCATTTTTTTCTTATATTTTCTATCCAGTGTCAGTTGAAAAAGGGTGTGAGATACACCGAAACTGTTCTGAATTAAATTGTCTTCGGAGAATGTGGTTTAATTCCTCATCTTTTCTTGCGATATTGCATTAATTTTCATTATATATATATATATATATATATATATATATATATATATATATATATATATATATATATATATATATATTCCGTCGAAACCTGGTTTCGCATATAGATTAATCCTAACATTGTGGTTTCTTTCCTGCATAAATATGTACGTTACTGTACTTCTTTGGATATATATATATATATATATATATATATATATATATATATATATATAGTGTTTAGACTAAATTTGACAGTTTGCATAAACGAAAAAAAAACTTACAATATCTCAGCCCTAAATAAATTTATTTAAAAAAATTAAAAATATCCACTTAATAATAAATAGCTACTGATAATACTACTTGAAGTAGCCGCCCTCAGCTTCCGCAACGGCTTTAAGAGAGCTCTGGAACCTGGCTCATGCGCTCCTCAGTCTGTCTCTGGGAAGATCTTGGAACATCTCCTTTATCTTAGCCACCAGCTCAGCGTTGGGATTGATTGCAGGCAGATTAGTTGCGTCATTCTCAACCGCCACAAAAAGTAATCTATGGGATTAGAAGGGGGGGGGGGTTAGAATCCCAGAGAGTGCGACTGGTGAAGTCGTAGTAATTATCCGCCAACCAGTTCTGACTCTCTCTGACAGGATGGCCTACCAGCAGCAACCATCTCTAACTAGGGTTTCAGTATAATCTCCAGCAGCTCCAAATAGCCAACTGAATTGATCCTAAAACTCTGCTTAAACGTGTGGGGCGGCATGGCATGGTGTCACCCCCACTGGGACGCCCAGAAACCATCACAGGTGGGGTGAATTTGATCTTCATAAGATGGGGAATTATAGGCAAGCCACTTGTTGTTCTGGGCGATGTGCAACTGGTCCTGACAGAAGTTCTTTACATCTAAAAAAAACCCAGATCGTCTCCGGATAAACAAAATGCTTCAGCTTGTTCAGGAGCTTTTTGACTTCGTCAAGCTCCTCTTTTGGCCTTGGCTGTCGGAGTTTGTGCCATGCGCCTCTTGTTCAAGTGGTAGCGAAGGTCCATATTCAGGGCCAGCCCCTTGGTGGTGACTCCAACACCTATCTTTCTCACTAAATCCCAGATACCCTTGCTCGAGTGTTTCACCACCTTGTCCTGCAGTTGTTGGATGAATTTCGGCTTGCGGACGCAGTCAGAACACCTTCGTGTTCCTTTCTGCTAGACACGGCTTCGTTGCATCTGTCCATGTCACGTCTTACATTCTTTGTAGTGTCCAAAGAGCATTGAGCAATAGTCATAACGTTGGCATTTTCATATCCGACGTGAATCATCATGAGACAGGTAACTCTTTTCCAATAATCAGATGGCTTCCAATTTTCCTTTTAGGAGATCCAATGAAGTTAACCGTTCATCGATAATGAAAAATGGTCCTGAAAAGAGGTAGCATAAAAATATCAATTTTTTTCCGAACAGCTTGTATATATACATATATATTGATGGATTGATTGAGTGAGAGAGAAAAGGAAAAGGAGAGAGAGAAAGAGAGATAAAATGAGAGCGATAGAATAAGAGTAACAAGGAGTAACAAGGGAAATAAGTACACTAGAAGACCTTACGATTTATTCAATAAGGGTACCTTTAGGCTAGCTTTCGAGCGGGCACATCCCCGCTCAATTGCCTTACGTCCTCCCTAAACGGACACTTTTCAAGACTTTGTCTAGTCTTGTCTTGAACTGGTCAACAGAATTGCTGTTGACAACCTCAACCGGAAGTGCGTTCCAGCTACTGCAGATACTGTACGTGAAAAATTTCACACACAGATCGCGGTTGTAACGCTTCAGCTCAAGTTTGAAACCGCTATTTCTTGTTCTGCTTTCATTAAGGCTAAAAATATCTCTGTAGTTAACATTGCCGAACCCTCGAAGTATTTTGAAAACCTCGATGAGCTGATCACGCAGTCTACGGGTTTCCAACGAGAACAGATCTAATTCCCTTAATCTATCTTCATAACTTTTATGTCTGATAGAGTGAATCAGTTTGGTTGCCCTGGCTTGGACGCGTTCCAATCTCGCGATGTCCTTTCAAAACGAAGGACTCCAAAATTGTACGGCATACTCCATGTGCGGTCGGACGAGGGAGTTGTACAGACAAAGTACTATCTCCTTGTTCCGATATCCAAACTGTCGCTTTATATACCCTAACATTCTTTGGGCTTTCTTCTCCACTTCAATACACTATTTCGAAAATTTGAGGTCACTGGTGATAGCTACAACTAAGTCCTTCTCAGTGTCGGTGGATTCAAGAGCAGTGCCCTTAAGGATATAGGATGGTTGGGGATTTCGGTCGCCGATATGCATCACTTTGCATTTGTTTGAGTGGAGAGGCATTTGCCACGTATCAAACCACTCCCCAATCTTCCGAAGATCATCTTGCAGGCGGGCAGTATTTCCATACTTTGCAACGTTCATATCAAGCTTGGTATCGTCGGCAAATTTAGAAATTTTGGCAAGCATGTCACCGTCCATGTCGTTGACGTAGATGATGAATAGTAGTGGTCCCAGGACAGAACCTTGAGGCATCCCGCTAGTAATGGGCACCCACTCAGAAGGCTGTCCATTCACCACCACCCGTTGCCGTATGCCACTTAGCCAGTTCTCTATCCAGCCTGCTACTTTTCCATCTATGCCTAGCGCTTGCACTTTCCGGAGAAAGCGGCGGTGTGGTACCTTATCGAAGGCTTTCTGAAAGTCTAAATAGACCACATCCACTGCCTTGTCCCGATCGTGCTCACTGAAGACGAAGTGGAAGAATTCCACAAGGTTCATCAGGCATGACTGTTGCCTTCGGAAGCCGTGCTGGGAACTCCTAAGTAGCAGCTTTGACTCTAAATGCGACGTCATTTTGTCTACCATAATGCTTTCCATGAGGTTACCGACTATCGAAGTTAGACTGATAGGTTGGTAGTTCGACGGTAGACTACGGTCTCCTTTCCTAAAGATAGGAGTCACTTCCGCTTTACGCCAGGCTCTAGGAACGCATTCGTTCTGGATTGACATGTTAAAGATTGCGCTCAGGTGTCGTGACACTTGATCGCACACTTCTTTAAACACTTTAGGTAGAAACCCATCCGGGCCAGGTGACTTATTCGTCATTAGGTCAGTGATCTTCTTTTCTATTTATCCTTCAGTGAAGTCCATATTCTCGAGCTTTTCCCCCGAGTAGGAATCCGTTGGCTGGGGGATGGGACCACACTCTTCAGTAAACACTGAAGAGAAGTAGTCGTTGAGGAGGTTAGCGTTTTCTGCATCTCAGTGCTTTAATGCCCCCTCCTCATTCCTCAAAGGGTCAATCGTTCGACGGATTGGTTTACGGCTATTTACATATTCAAAGAACTCCTTGGGATTCTATTTAAAAAGTCTTGCCACTCAGAGTTCCTCAGACCACTTATCCGCCATTTTGTTGGACTTCACTCTCCTGGCTAGCCTCCGGTATTCGTCAAAGTCAGCAAAGATCTTCGATTGCCGGTTCACATTTCTCTTATCCCTAAGCAGTTGGCCGATTTCTCGATTAAACCACTTTGGTTGAACAGAAGACCGACAGGGGAATTTCAGAGTGACAAAACTCGATTGAATACTCATGAATTTGGTTTTGAAACTGTTTCTCGAGTCTTCAACAGCCTCGCACATTTCTAGCCTCACGTCAGTCAGTCCAGCACGAAGACCTGCAAATTCCGCTCTTCTCAAATCAAGTTTCCTCGATTTACTAGTTGCAGGCCCTGCCTTGGGGACTTTGACTGCAAATCAAATTAGTCGGTGGTCACTGCCACCGAGCTCTTAGCCAACAGAGAGGTCCTTAACGATGTCATCCTCAGAGGTGAAAACCAAGTCGAGGATATTGTCTCCTCTCGTTGGCTCTCTCACTCATTGAGTCAGGAACTTGTTGTTCGCGAACTCCAGGAGTAGTGCGTTCTCGCCAAAGGGTTCTCTCGTTTCCCAGTCAACATGGGTATTGAAGTCACCCATGGTGATTTACACTCTGTCTTTTACAAGTTCGCCCAACAGCTGGTACAGACTCCTGTCCTGTTCTAAGAGTTTTGCATGGAGTCTGTAAAGCACCAGGGTCCTGTATCTGGCAGAACATATCTCTAGGTCAACACCTAGTAGTTCATGGTCGGATACGATGTTGCAACCGTCGAGTTGAGAGAATCCTTGACATAAAACATAACACCGCCACCCTCTCTGTCTGGCCTATCGTTCAGGAAGAGCTGGTAACCGGGAATAGTGAATTCACCTTCAAAATCTCGGCTTGAGGTTTTTATCCACGACTCCGTAATGGCTACCATCTCAGGTTCTTCTGTTGCTACGAGGCCACGGAGCTCAAGAAACTTGTTCCTGATTGACCTCGCATTGAACAGAAGAACTTTCAAGGAGTCCCCAAGTGTAGAACTCCCTACACATAAAAGTTATGAGGATAGACTAAGGGAATTAAATCTGTTCTCGCTGGAAACCCGTAGACTGCGTGGTCAGCTCATCGAAGTTTTCAAAATACTTCGAGGGTTCGACAATGTTGACTACCGGGATATTTTCACACTGAGTGAGAACAGAACGCGCAATCACGGCTTCAAACTTGAACTGAAGCGTTACAACCGCAATCTGTGTGGAAACTTTTTCACCTACAGTATCTGCGGTAAGTGGAACGCACTTCCAGTGGAAGTTGTCAACAGTGAATCTGTTGACCAGTTCAAGTCAAGACTAGACAAAGTCTTGAAAAGTGGCCGTTTAGGGACGCAAAACAATTGAGCAGCCATGTGCCTGCTCGATTGCTAGTCCAAAGGTACCCTCTTTGAATGGACCGTAAGGTCTCCTTGGGTACTCTCTTTCCTTGTAACTCCTTGTAACTCTTCCGTTTCCCGGCTTGAATGATAGAGAGAAGGAGATAATGTGAAAAAGCGAATGGGAGTGGGAGAGAGAATTAAAGAGAGATAAAATGATGTAGAGAGAGAATGAGAAAGAAGGAGAAAATGTAAGAAAGCGAATGAGAGTGAGAAAGACGATGAAAGAAAAATATTAGGAGAAAGTGAGAATGAGAGAGAGAGAAAGAGAGAAAGAGAGATAGTAAATGAGATAAAAAGAATGCACGAGAGAAAATGCGAGGGAGTGAATGACAGAGAATGATAGAGATAAAATAAGAGAGAATGAGAGAGATAATGTGAGGTAATGAAAGAGAAAGAATGAGAGAGAGAATGGTAGAGAGATTTAGAGAGAGAAAATGAGAAAGAATGAGAGAGAGAGAGAGGAAGGAGAAAAAATGAGAGAGAGAGGAAGGAGAAAGAATGAGAGGAGATAAGAGAGGGAATGAGTGAGATATAGTTAATGAGAGAAAGAGAGAAAGTGAATAAGAGAGAGAATGGAAGCAGAATGAGAGTGTAAATAAGAGAGAGAATATGAACAGAATGGGAGACAAAATGTGTAATATAGAATTAGAGAGAGACAAAATAGATCCTGCGAGAAAAATTTTTTGAGATAGAGGATGAGAGAAAGAGAATGAGCAAAAAAGAGTAAAAGAATCAGGAAAGAAGAGTAAGAAGGGGTGAATAAGAGATAAAGAATGTACGACAGGGAATGAGAGGGAGTGAATGATAGATAATGAGAGAGATAAAAGAGAGAAAATCAGAGAGAGTAACAAGGAGTAACAAGGAAAGTAAGTACCCTAGGAGACCTTACGGTCCATTCAAAGAGGGTACCTTTAGGCTAGCAATCGAGCGGGCACATGGCTGCTCAATTGTTTTGCGTCCCTAAACGGCCACTTTTCAAGACTTTGTCTAGTCTTGACTTGAACTGGTCAACAGATTCACTGTTGACAACTTCCACTGGAAGTGCGTTCCACTTACCGCAGATACTGTAGGTGAAAAAGTTTCCACACAGATTGCGGTTGTAACGCTTCAGTTCAAGTTTGAAGCCGTGATTGCGCGTTCTGTTCTCACTCAGTATGAAAATATCCCGGTAGTCAACATTGTCGAACCCTCGAAGTATTTTGAAGACCTCGATGAGCTGACCACGCAGTCTACGGGTTTCGTCCAGCGAGAACAAATCTAACTCCCTTAGTCTATCCTCATAACTTTTATGTCGGATAGAGGGAATCAGTTTGGTTGCCCTAGCTTGTACGCGTTCCAATCTCGCGATGTCCTTTCGCAATGAAGGACTCCAAAATTGTACGGCATACTCCAGGTGCGGTCGGACAAGTGAGTTGTACAGGCACAGTACAATCTCCTGGTTCCGATAACCAAACTGGCGCTTAATATAGCCTAGCATCCTTTGGGCCTTTTTCTCCGCCTCAATGCACTGTTTCGAGAACTTGAGGTCACTAGTGATTGTTACACCCAAGTCCTTCTCAGTGTCACTCGATTCAAGAGCAGTGCCCTCAAGGATATACTGAGATTGGGGGTTTCTGTGGCCGATATGCATCACTTTGCATTTGCCCACGTTAAAAGGCATTTGCCACGTGTCCGACCACTCCCCAATCTTCCCAAGATCTTCCTGCAGGCGGTCAGTATTTCCATCCTTTGCAACGTTCATACCAAGCTTGGTATCGTCGGCAAATTTGGAAATCTTCGCAACCATGTCACCGTCCATGTCGTTGACGTAGATGATGAATAGTAGTGGTCCCAGGACAGAACAGTGAGTCACCCCGCTAGTAACGGGCACCCACTCAGAAGACTGTCCATTCACCACCACCCGTTGCCGTCTGCCATTTAGCCAGTTCTCGATCCAGCCGGCTACCTTTCCGTCTATGCCAAGCGCTCGCACTTTCCGGAGAAGGCAGCGGTGTGGTACCTTATCAAAGGCTTTCTGAAAGTCTAGGTAGACCACATCCACCGCCTTGTCCCGATCGTGCTCACTGAAAACGAAGTGGAAGAATTCCACAAGGTTCGTCAGGCATGACCGTTGCCTTCGGAAGCCGTGCTGGGAACTCCTCAGTAGCAGGTTTGACTCTAAATACGACGTCACTTTGTCCACCATGATGCTTTCCATGAGTTTACCGACTATCAAGGTCAGACTGATAGGTCGGTAGTTCGACGGTTGGTTACGGTCTCCTTTCTTGAAGATAGGAGCCACCTCCGCCTCACGCCAGTCTCTAGGAACGCATTTGGTCCGGATTGACAGGTTGAAGATAGCGCACAGATGTCGTGATACTTCATCGCACACTTCCTTCAATACTTTAGGTAGAAACCCGTCCGGTCCAGGGGACTTATTCGTCTTTAGGTCAGCGATCTTTTTCTTTATTTCTCCTTCGGTGAAGTCCATTGCCTCGAGCTTTTCTCCCGAGTAGGAATCCGTCGGCTGGGGAATGGGACCACACTCTTCAGTAAACACTGAAGAGAAGTAGTCGTTGAGGAGGTTAGCATTTTCTGCATCTGAATGCTTTAATGAGAGAGTGAGAGAGAATGAGAGAGAAAAATGAGAGCGATAATGAAAGAGAGATAATGAAAGAATGGATTGAGAGGGTGAGATAAAATGAGAGATAATAAAAGCTATAATGACAGAGAATGAGAGAGAAAGATTGATATAGAAAATGCTTGAGAGATATTTGGCGTGAGATAATGAGAGATAGCAAAAATGAGAGAAGTAGAGATATAAGACGAAAGAGAATGAGAGAGACTATAAAAGAAAGGTATAATTAGAGAGAAAGAAAATGAGCTAGAGGGAATGGGAGAGATAATGAACGATGGAATGAGAGATAAAATGAGTGAGATTGAATGAAAGAGAGAGAGAGAGAATGAGAGGGTGAAAACGAGAGAGATAGACACACCGAATGAGAGAGAATAAGAGATATAATCAGAGAGAGAATGAGAAAGAATGTGAGAGATAATGAGAGAGAAAATTAGAGAGAAAGTAGTTGAGAAATAGAAAGAGGTTGAGAGAGAGTGAGGGGAGTAGTTGAGAGATAGAGATAGAATGCGTATGGGGAAATGAAAGAAATAGAATGAAAGGGAGTGAGTAAGAGAGAAAAAATGTACGAGAGAAAATGAGAGGGAGTAAATGTGAGAGAGAATGAGAAATAAAAAGAGATATAATGAGAAAAGGAGAGATAATGTTAGAGACAACGAGAGATATAATAAGAGAGTCATAATGAGTCACAAGGGAAAGTAGTACCTCAAAGGACATTGCTGTCCATACCGTGGAGGTACTATTTGAGGAAGGCCCTAATCTATAGCATAAGAGAAAGTGTAGCACAGGTGAAGGCTATCCCACCCTACCTCTCCCACCTGCTGGAGCGGAAAAGACACCTGACTGTGATGTGAAAAAGGATCACAATCACGAAATTTTAATAATATAGCTAAAACCTATTTTATTTGTTTTTATAATCTACGTTCTATACATATTCATTGATTAGATCATCCAGTCTAGATTTGAATTGTTCTACAGATGAACTATTATTCACCACCTCGACCGGAAGACGGTTCAATGTAGCGCAGATCATATACGAGAAGTAGTTTCCGCAAATACTAATCTGGAATGGGGGCAAATCCAGCATGTAACCATGGTTATGGGTCAGATTTGTGTTCATTGTGAACATCTTTCTGTAGTCCCCGTTTTCAACACCCCTTAAAATCTTAAAAGTCTCGTGGCCTCGTGATCGGCGGGTCTCCAAAGAGAAAAGACCCAATTCTTGAAGCCGACGCTGATAGCCTTTTTGCCTGAGTGAGGGAATTAACTTGGTAGCCCTAGACTGGACACGTTCCACTCTATCTATGTCCTTACGCAGTGTAGGGGACCAGAATTGAACGGCGTATTCCCAGTGAGGTTTGACTAGAGAGTTGTACAATTTGAGGACAATCTCTTTCGGAAGCGAAATTCCTTCTTTATGTTGCCTAATGGTCTTTGTGCCTAATTTTCTACATCGGGACACTGCCTGGAAATCTGGAGGTAGTTGTTGATTTGCACACCCATGTCCTTTTGTAGGTCTGTCAACTCCAGAACTCTACCTAACAGGTGGTAGTCTTCTCGAGAGAATGAGAAAGGCAATGGGAGACAAAATGAGAGAGAGAATGGGAAAGAATATGAGAGAACCAAAATGAGAAAGATGGACTTATAATGCGAGAGAGAATAAGTGAGTATAAAAGAGAGGGAGAATGGGATAGAAAGAATGTGAGAGAGAGATAATGAGAAAGAAAAATGGGAGAGGTTGAATTAAATAGAGAGAGAATGAGAGAAATAGATTAAGACAGAGAATGAAAAAGAATAATAGAGCAATAATCAGAGAGAGTATGGGAGAGAAAGAATGATAGAGAATTATGGGAATGGGATAAAAAGAGAAAGAAATGAGAAAGTGAAGTAGAAATAGAATGCGAGAGAGCGAATAAGAGAGTGAGAATGAAAGAAAAAGTTTTAAGACACTGAGAGCGAGAATGAGAGAGAACGTTAGAGAGAATAGGCAAAAGAAAGAGAGGGAGAGAACCTTAGAGAGAATAGGCAAAAGAAAGAGAGAGAGAGAATCAGATAGAGAATGAATGAATGGTACATAAAAGGCAAATGCTGCGTAGGTCCAAATGGACAAACTCGTAGCCATTTTCAAAAAGGGTTTGTTAAAATTTCAAATATTCGTTAAAAAACAGACTATGGTTACAAATCTAGAATAAAAGTGAGTAAAAGTGTAGAAAATAAAAGGGAGTAAAATCATAGAAAAATAAATGTCTCTAAACTATAGTAAAATCAAAATAAAGTAATAAGACATGTCTATCTCATTCTAAAAATGGTAAATTACTAAATTTCCTTTAATAGATTCGTTTCTGATAAAAATTTTAGCACTTTGTTCCTATTAAAGGTGTTCTCATGCTCAGAAAGGATACTTCTCAGGGCCTGCTGAGAACGCATCCCTGTGAGATAGAGAAAGAATGATAGAAAGAATAAAAGAGGGAATGAAAGAGATTTAAAGAGATATAATTAGACTTACAAGGAGTTACAAGGAATCTCAGTACTTCAAAAGCTTTTACAACCCATACCGAGGAGGACCGTTAAAAGGTTACCGGCGATTCACACGAGTACTTACACTAGTTTGTGGAGCACCTTGTCTAGCCGACTTTTGAACTGCTCAGCTGAGAAAATGTTGACCACATCCGTTGGCAGTCTATTCTAAGTGTTGCAGATTTTATAGGTAAAAAAGCCACCAACCTTGTCACAAGAGTAACGAGGGGAATTGAGCTCCCCCCTCATGGTTGCGAGTGGCATTCACGTTCAAGCTAAAGAGATGCCTCTAGTCAATGTTATAAAATCCTTGAATTATTTTGAAAACCTCTTTTAACTGTCCTCACAATCTCCTGGTTTCCAGAGAAAAGAGCTCCAAGGCCCTGAGACGCCTCTGGTAGCTCATGTGTCTAATGCTTGGAATAAGTTTTGTTGCTCGTGCCTGAACTCGTCTTAACCTTTGCACGTCCATCCTCAGGTTTGGCGACCATAACTGGACGACATATTCCAGTTGAGGACGAACTAGAGAAGTGTAAAGTGACAAGACTATTTCTTTGTTTCGGTAACGAAACTGTCTTCTGATGTAATAGCCTTTGTGCCTTCTTTTCTGCTTCAATACAATGTTTTGAGGACTTGAGGTAGCTACTCATCAAAACACCCAAATCTTTTTCCAATTATGTACTTGCTATGTCATGATCCAGAAGAGAATACTCTGACCTCTGGTTTGCATGCCCGATATGCATAATTCTGCACTTATTTAGATTAAATGACATCAGACACTTCTCAGACTACTCTCCCACTTTCTCTAAGTCTGACCTAAGAGTTTCTACACTGTCAGGTATTGAGACATTTGCTCCCAACTTAATATCATCCGCAAACTTAGCTATGCGGCTCATAATTCCAACATCTATATCGTTGATATAGATAATGAAGAGAAGCAGGCGCAATACAGATCCTTGGGGTACTCCACTGAAGAGAGGGGACCAGCTGGACGATACCCCATTTATTTCTACACGTTGTATTCTATCTTTTAAACAGGCTTCAATCCAATTTGACACTCCTCCTCTAATACCGATAGCTCGAACTTTCAACATTGACCACTTATGAGGTACTTTATCAAAGGGTTTCTGGAAGTCGAGATAAAGTATGTCGATTGCTCTGTTTCTTTCAAATTCTTGAGGCATGACATAAATGAAATCTATCAGGTTGGTTAAGCATGATCTGTGACGCCAAAAACCATGTTGCGAGTCTAATAACAGGTATTTTCCTTCTAGAAACTCGACTACTCTATCCACAATGACACCTTCAAATATCTTCCCCACTATGGAAGTAAGGTTGTTAGGTCGGCAACTCCCCGGACTTGCGCTATCCCCATTCTTAAAGATAGGAGTCATGTTTGCTTCCTGCCTGTCCCTAGGCACTTTTCCTGTCCTCGGAGACTCATTGAAGATCTCCACTAGGTGGGGAGTCACCTGCTCGCGAACATCCCAGAGTAGCTTTGGCAGGAATCCATCAGAACCGGGAGGCTTGTTTGCGCAAAGTTTGTCTAGTCTTGCTAAGATTTCGATGTCCGTGCACTGAATATTCTCCATGGACTCTCCCTCATACACCAGAATTGGTTCAAGGATTGCCCCCTCTTCTTCCTCAGTGAATACTGAAGAGAAGTGTGTGTGGAGAATATCAGCCATCTCAAGGTCTGTGTTCTTAAGCGTACCACCACCGTCACGCAAATGACCAATTTTATTTCTAACTGTTTTTCTGCTGTTTACGTTAGCTTTGCAAGATGCGGCCACCTTCTGCTCTTCGAAAGAGAATTAGAGACAGAATGAGATCGAGAGAGAGAATGATAGAAAGAATAAGAGGGAGAATGAAAGAGAATGAGAAAAAGAATGAGAGAGAAGATGAGATAGTGCTAGAATTAGGGAGAGATAGATAATTATATATAAAGAGAAAATGAGAGGGAAAATGAAAGCGAGAATGAGAGGGAGGATGAGAGCGAGAATGAGAGAAAAATGAGAGGGAGCACATGAGAGAATGCGAGCTAGAAAATGAGAGAGAAAGAATGATACAGTGAATGAGAGAAATAGTGAATGTTATAGAGAGGGGGAGAGAGAGTATTTGAGAAAGGACGAAGAGAGAATGAAAAAGAGAGATAATGAGAAAGAGAGAGAATGAGATAAAGAGAGAGAATGAGAGAGAGAATAAGAGAGAATGAAATAAAATGAGAAAAATAATGAGAGAGATAAGGAGAGAATGAGAAAGAAAATGACAGAGAGGATCAGAGAGAGAATTAGAGAATTAGAAAGATAATGAGATAGAAAGAGAGAGAGAGAGAGGTGGGGCTGCCGAGGGAAGGAAAAAGCAAGGATAGAGAGCTAGAAGTTAAATAGAAGGCATAACACATTATCAACACCAGGAGTTCTAAACCTGTAGTTTTCAGGAGTGTTTCCAGGGGATATATGCATGGCTGACGAAAATAAATTTAAATCTAATGAAAGAGAAAGAGAGAGTGTACGACGGTCATAGATGCACGTGTCAGCTTGATAGAGAGTGTATGGTGCGACGCGAGGGTTAGAAGCCCGTGTCAGGCTGGTTCACGTTCAATCGACAGCCCTGAGTGAGGGAGGGGGGGGGGGGTAATGTTACATTGTAGTCAACTAGCCGCATCTGACACACATAATTCTGGCCCAATTGTTTCCAGATATTTTTTTTTACCAAAATGAGGTATGTACCTTATGTTTAAAACATTTGTAATAGTCTGTTAGTGTTTTTGATAATCCCATGATATGTTTGCTAGCGATCTTTTTTTAAAATGTGGTAATGATTAGCCTACTTTGTAAACTCGTGTTTATGCCCGTGGTCAGGGCCGCTTTAAGGAGCTGCGGGACCCGTAGCACAAGGAACAGCGGGGCCTCCACCCGTATATATATATATATATATATATATATATATATATATATATATATATATATTGGTGTATGTTAGGAGCAGCTTCTTATCTATACATATTTTGTTAAAGACCAGGTTGTATTTTGATTTTATCAATTTTATATTTGAAGTTCCGACTGGCGAATGTATTTTTTTTTTTGTATCTGGTTGGATATTAAAGATCAGTTGAGGAAGATCCATTTTATTTTTTACAACTAATTTCAATTTTGGCCGTGAGCCTTTCTTAAGGCATCTTCAGACGGAAGTCTTCGTTATTGTTGAGGCTGCGTTGATTTTGTGTTTTTCCTTCGTTTTGCCTCCTTTACCGGTGAGGTAGCTCATTGCTAGTCGTGAACAGCGAAGAATGAAATGAAATGAAAAGATGGGTGTGAGACAAAGATTGTTCTTTGGTACTTTTATAGGTCAAAGTCGGAGTACCTTGTTCCTTTAGCAGAAAAGGTGAAGTACTCGCACAGAACTGGTGCGTTGGATGTTAACTTTGGAGCCCATCTATTTAATGAGAAGAGCCTTCAGAATCTTTAGGTGGCGAAGGTCAGGGTTTCTTTTGAGTATAGTAGTGTTTTCGACCAGAGTTGCTCTTGTACTTTGTGCATTATGCTTTTCTTTGTAATGTGTTTTTATTCCTCCTTCTTGTAAATGCATCGTTAGGCGCCGGCTGATGGTAATAGTGGTCATACCTATATATTGATTATTCAGATGAGGTTTTCAGTCCTCATGGGGGCATTGGAATTTGTATACCACATTTGTAGCCTTTAAGATCGATTGCTTTTTGCGGAGGTTGCTTTTCATTAATAAATTGCTTACTTTTGTGTTTTTATAATAAATTCGTAAGGATAACTTGTTATTTTATTTGATAGTGTTACTTTTTATGATTTCTTGTAGTATTCTTTCGTCTGTTTTGTAAGCATCCGTCATTTAGTTCTTGTACAAATTAAAGTCATTCAACATGAAGCTGAAACTGTGGGATAGCAAAGTCAAAGTAGAAAATCTTAACATGTTTGAACACCTTTAGTGAGGCCCTTGAAGGAAGAAAAGGAATTAGAAAACTATAATTAGTACACTTTGTGGAAACATATCTTATTTTTCCCTGGGCGGATGGAGTTGTCTTATTTACCAGAATTGAGCGAGGTTTAATTAAAATTAATTCGAAACCCATTCATTGTTAATGTACACCTTTCACCAGGTAACATGCAAGAAGAATTCCTTGAATTAGTGAAGGACTGCTACAAAAGATACATTTGGAACACTTCTTCTGACTAATATCTGGTCTAAAATGAGTAGGCTTTATCAAGAAGTAGCTGATATTGCTGTGAAGTCTTTTCTTATGTTCCCTTATACTTATCTATGTGAACAAGAGTAGTATTGTAGAGTAGAGTCCGAGTCTACACACACACTCATGAGCACACACATTACCTTGCTTCTCGAGTCTACTCTCCCCCCTTACTGGTTTGTCCTCGAATGCCCCACTCCCCTTGGTTTGTCGCTAAATGTTCTCAGCCCGCGTCCTCCTCTACTCCACTGAGTCGCAAAATGTTTTCAGGCTCATTCCTTTCCCCCCTGGGTCGCCAAATGTTCTCAGCCCCCCCTCCCCCAGGTCAGTGATATTTTTTCGATGGAATCAGAGTCTACACATACACATATATATGTATATACCACATACACACATACACTACGCACAAACAACAACACACCCACTACAAGTATTCTTTACAACGATTTCTTCCTTTCTTTGATCATTATAAAAATCAAATTGTACAATATAAGCTCGATATGATTTACCGATTGTCATCTGCTAAATGAAATAGACACACAACAAGATACAAGAGTCTGAAAAGTAACTCTGAACTCTGAATGGATTGACGATTATAATTTTATTCATTTTTACTAAGTTTTTACGAATATAAACATCGTTCTGGAACCATAGACATAGGCTATCAAAATAATTAAAAAAAATTGTCAACACTCAAAGCTATCTAATGCGATCCAGGTCGATGGCTACTATCCAGATTTATGTTATAAGCTGCTGGAAGTATTAAAGGTAGACATAGCTGAGTGGCTCTTGCAAAACAGACATGAAAAATTTGTTTTGTAGTTTTATTTCGATATAATAGTTCTTCTATTTCTATTGCATTCATTTTATTAATAATAAACTAGTACGTTTCTAGACTTATCTACAAGGGGCGGTCAATAAGTTTTGCAATTCGGGTATAAGGAAACGAGATATGAGGAAAAGTGTTTTATTATTTTTCAATATAACTACCCTCGACTCGAATGCACTTGCACCACTTGTCCCTGAGGCTTCGAATTCCCGACAACCATAAATCTCCCGACTGCTGTTCAATCCACTCCTGGACGGCGAGCTGGACATCTTCATCGTCCCCAAACCGGCGTCCACGCAGTGCAGCTTTGAGCTGGCGGAATAAAAAAGTAGTCGCTAGGGGACAGATCTGGACTGTAGGGGAGATGGTTGAGCTCCTCGAATCCGCTCTCGCGCAGAGCAGCTTGTGCAACTCTGGCCTTGTGGACTTTGATGACGTTAAAGTTGATCATGAGGCGTAAGGTTTCTAGGGACCCAACGTGCACAGAACTTGGCCAGGGTCAAATTGTCGTGGATGATGTTGATAACACTTCCATGTGATATTCCAAGTTGTCACTCGATTTCTTCGACCTTCACTCGTCGATTTTAGAGGATCCTCCTCTCCACACAGGCCACATTGTCCTCTTTGGTCCCGTCTGACGGGCGTCCTGGACGGGGGTCATCTTCAAGGGACTCACAACCATGGCGGAACTCCCTATTCCAGCGAGCAATGGTTGCATAGGAAGGGGCGGCGTCGGTGTACACTGCAACCATGCCTTCATGGATCTCTTTTGCATTCTTGCTTTCCTTGGTCAAAAATTTGATCACTGCGTGGTTCTCAACCTTCTCCATTGTTGAAAAAATTGTGACTGACGATCTGCGATCAGCTACTGCTTCTTAAATAGACGAAGCAGGAGCGTGCGGCTGCAGGTCCTGACTTGTCATAACTTGTCCTAACACCCCCACAAACAGCCATCCCCCTTCCTCTGTTTTGCCCTACCGATTCGCAAAATTTATTGACCGCCCCTCTTATCTCAATAACAGACTGAATCTCTGCATATATAACAAGGGAGAACGGGTCTATTAATGGGGGCAAACTGTAACTGTATTCATAATGTGCCCTGTTGTACAGAATTGGAGCATTCTCCAATACAAGTAGTACTCTTGTCGTGATTTAGGATAATACAATAAATATTTTTATTTTTAAAAATTGTTCATACGTAAGTCCAATACTCTGCTCACCTCTAATATACCCTATTCCGTTATATAACGAGTAAATAGCCCTTGAAGCAACTGGATCTGCATTGTCCGAATAGTCTAATTCAAATGGTCTTTCAACTTCATTTTAGTGGAACGGGGGCTTGGAACATTTAGCGACCCCGTGAGGAGGGGGGGGGGGCTGAGAACATTTGGCGACAAAAGTAAGGGGGGTAGACTCGGGGTGCAAGGTCATGTGTGTGCTCATGAAGATATGCGTGTGTACGTGTTTGAATGTGCTCATGAGTGTGTTCGTGTGTGTAAACTCGGACTCCACCCTACAATATTGCTAGCAAGGATTTTCGACGCTTTCAACGTGAAAATTGAGCACCGAGCACGACTTAATATGGAGCATGACTTTTAAGTATGCCTGTCTAATACTACTCCTCAAAGTGAGAAACTTGTTTTAGAAAAACAGGCACAACATTCACATTGACTTTTAATACTAGTTGTTATATTTAGTTTCCGTCCTGTGTAGTATAATTGCTTAAATGCTTAATAAAGTTATGATTTTAACCATTTGATAGTTGCCATTGTAATACCATTGTATATTGAATGATATTAATATATTACTACTCTATATTTAGTGTATATTGAGGTAGGGGTCGATGGTCTGATAAATCAAGGGGTACTTGTTGCGAAAAAGGTTGAGAACCTCTGACTTAGACGATCTTTGGGCACACGACTTAACGTTGGGATCTGAACTATGTACGATGTTTTGTTTTGGCCCTATTTCATGTTATCCTATGCTGTCCCTGACCCATCTTTTTGTGTTTGTGTCAATGATTCGATAGTGAATTACAAAATAGAAGAAATTTAAGGAATTGTGACATTTGTAAAGAGTTGCAAGTTTGCTATATTTAAATTTAAAGTTCGTAATAAGTATTATGGTATAAATGTTTATGTTAAATGTGTGTTTGTGTGTTTAAACCATTGTTGGTATTTTGCTGTTATTGCTGGTAAGTAAAAATTCTCACATTTTCTCTTTATTTTTAATGTTGTTAATTCGGACTTAATTTTCAAGTACTTATATTTTTTAACTTCATGTTTCCTTAATTGTTTTAACTTATTAATTTCTTTCTTTATATTTGTTTTATATTTTGATCAGAGTTGTTCGTTCCTGTTTTGTATAGTTTGTCTAATTATTTCTTTCCTGTGTCATGAGAAGACTATCTTCTCAAAATCGGCGTTAGGTCCTTGATTCGGTAGTTTTAGCTTGTGTTCTGGTGATTTTATAGTCTCAATCCGTTTGTGGTAGTCAGATTTCAAGTATATCTATTATATCTTCTTCTGGCAGAGAGAGAGAGAGAGAGAGAGAGAGAGAGAGAGAGAGAGAGAGAGAGAGAGAGAGAGAGACGCGTAAAAAGGAAAGAGCCCGCGATCAGCTTCTTTTGAGGTCACTTACGTTCGATAACACGGCCTATAGCGATCCTAATTCTAGCAACGAGAGGTTCAGCGAGATTGCGTGAAGTTTTAAATTCACTTCCAGCGCCCCTCTATATAGATAAAGCAAAATCCCCCTTCTGGCGCCTTTGTAACTTTCACTTCCGTGGCTCCGTATAAATAGTAAAGCATTGGCATGGGTAAATTAGCATTCTATTAAGAGGAGAAGTCGCATAAGCTTCTTTCTCTCGGCCTCCAATACCCGAAGAGCCAGAAGACAAGAAAAGATAAAAAAAAGAAGAAACAAAAGAGTTAAGGTCTCTTGAACCCAGCTACATCCCTGGCAAATACTCTCTCGATCCCTACCTTCGAGGCTGACTGTGGTTACTGGAATACAGGTTGTATTTTTCCATCATAACTTCGAACAGGCCGAGTACGAATCTGCCTTAAGTGCAAACCCAACCAGTGCTGTTGGAAAGTACTCGAGCTCAGTGCTCCTCCCTCTCGTGCTCCTCTCGAATAGCTGAATCTTTGGGTTGCAGATCCACCCGGAATTGTTGTCGGTCGTGTGCGGCTGAATGTGTATACTATGATTATCTTACATGTCCATTATTTAATTTTTGATTTATCTTTCACGTCCAATATTTTATTTATGTTTGTATAGCAGTTAAATTAATTCTGCCAAGTATGATTAGTCATTCTTAGAGATTTATTGGAACCAAAAATTCAATTGCATTATTCGAGGCAAGGCAGAGTTGCCCTGCGTGCTATCCGCCAACCGTTCCGAGACGCTGAAAGCAAACGGAGGTCTGAAGATCTAACCTGACCTTCTACATCTTCCTTTTGATCTGCTTTTGTTGCGGCTCCCGAGAATCGGTGGTGTTGTATCCATCCTGCTCCTCGTGCTCTGGTTGGCACTTTCTTCTCCAATTTCTTCCTATGACTTTTCTATAATTTTCTTTGACATTTTTTCTATTATTTAATTCATGGGTTCTATTTTTCAAACTGATTATTATTCAAACTGCTTTATTTTATATTAGTTGAATTCTCAAAAGGCTTCTTGGGAAGATCGTCTACGTAACTTCGTTACAATTGTTCGGCACACTGGTGATGGTTGTATAGCCTAGTATCGCATTCTCGCACTCTAAAATTATACTCTCTCTCATTCTCTCTTCCGCATTCTATCTCTATCTGTCTCGCTTTAGCTCTCTCACATTCTCTCTCATTATATCACTCTAAATATCTTGCATTCTTCTTATAGTAAGGTAAACATACCTCTAATATACACAGTGATGGCGATGCACTTACTATAGCAATGAGTAACTAATTTCACATTGAATCGGGTAAGCCTGGGAGATGCTCTTCCTCCACGCCAAGTGACTGCATCCAATAAACCAATCTAACAGCCCGTTTCCCCCCCTAATGCGTGCCTCATGGGTGGGTGAAAACGATCCCGTGTACTGCGACACTAGTTTTCTTAGTCGTATAAAAAATTACTAACTTTGCTTTCGGCTCGGTGAGGGTGACATTACAGTGAATGATAAACTTTTTCACCCTCTTTCTCTCTTTAGACAGATACTAGAAAAACTAAGCACAATTGATCATTATTACGAAATATAGGGAAGATAAAAAAGTTCTCAATACCATCATTCACCGTAATTTTACCCCAGCCGATCGAATAAACAAAATTTACTAATTACTTCCACTTGGTTTAGGAAACAAGTAACCGAAAGAATAGATAAAAGGAAGGGTGGACTAAGACTACTCTTCAAATTAGGATCCCTCAACTAGAAAAATAAAAAGATATATCATCAGGCTATGATACAACCATTCTCAGAAGTAGCCTTTTGAGAATACAACGAATACAACGAATACAAAATAAAGCAATTTTAATAATTATGGATACCAGACGATCAGAACGACGTAAACATAAAGATCTATATAAGGAAGTAAACATAGAACCCTTTAAATAAAATAATAGAAAATTAGGTAAAGAAAATTTTTGAAAAGCCACAGGAAGAAATTGGAGAAAATGTTGCCAACCGCATAGCAGGAGGAGTAGGATGGGGACACCACAGTCTGTTTCTGAGCTCTACGACAGAAGCGAGCTAAAGGGAAGAGGAGATTTATTTTTTAAACCCGATTACAGCTACTAGAATCAGATTCTAAGATCACCAAATTACCAGTTAAAACCACTGAATCAGGACCAGTAACAAGTTTTGAAAGTTACCCTAATCAAGAGATATAAAGCTGAGAAAAAATCAAATAAAAAGAAAGAAAGGAGCTAATAATGAAAAACCCCGTATAAAACAAATAGAAAAAATATTTACTTAAAATAACTACCAAAACATGAACTGATAAATATAAGTACTTCAAAATAACATCCAGATAAACACCATTAAAGATAAAGAGAAAATACGAGACCTATTACTTACCAACAATAACAGAAAAGAAAATAGAACAACGGTTTGAACGCCTAAACATACCGCACTTTAAATACAAAAGCAAACGCAAAAACAAACATAAATATTTTAACCTAGATACTTATTCTAACTGTCGAGATTTAGTGAGTGGGTAATCCCAGTACCACTTCCTGAACATATATTTTATTACCGCACCAAGGTGAAGTGTATCCACTACACTTACCCTAGCCACTTCCAGGGAATAAGAATAACCCCGGTGCTTCCTTTTTGGTCAAAAATTAAGATAATGATCCCCTGAGTGTGTCCTCACTCAGTAAAAGCCAGTCATGGTTGGACTTGTGTAATATTGAGATTTAAGCCGAGTGGATTGCTTATTAATTGCCAAAGGATCGTCCAAAATAGTTAAACACACAGATACAAAAATAATCTTTACTGTAAATGAATTAGAAATACGAAACGGCGTATATAGGTATAAATAGAGTTAATCTTTGCATTGAATAGGTAAGTCTACAAAAACGTCGTGGGGATTACTCTTGAAAATTATTACTCACTAGGATGCTTGCGTCTTAATGGCACCCGACAGAATGAATGGAATAATAATATTGAATTAAGCACTGAATTAATCACTTCTAATACTTGAGGTTATGGGCTTAGGATGGGAATTCTAGTTAACGAATAAACTGGTGAAGTTAGGGGAGGGGATAATTCAATTTAACGATACCTTTAAGTTCGTAAGTATTCTTGAGAATGACGGTGAAGATCTTCTTATGGTGACGATGATCGCACTTAGTCCGGCCGTCCAAGGTTATCGAAAGAGAAGGTAATTCTAGACCAGTGATATAATGATCCTATGCTGGATCACGAAGGCGAGTCAAACTGTGGCTCAAATCGGACTTCTCTTCCTCAAAGTGACTGTCCAATTATTCGGCTCATGGAGTAGGTAGCCAAAATCGATTATCTAGCTACGTATAGGGTAATTCGCAGAGGGAGATCCTGTGTAACCTCTGACTCTGAAAGGGGTGGGGGGGATATGCGAGGAGTTTGGCACCTACAAGTACCGTGACGGCAACAACCAATTCCCCGAGAAGTTTCTTCCTTGCAACGGGCGAACTGTTTCCTTTGTGGAACGAGCTCCACATACAACGTAGGTCCTAGGTCTTCTGCCTGACTCCAGGCAGAATTTTCCCTTTTATTTCCCTCACGAGCAAATATCGAGAGAGAGAGCACCGAATTCACATAAAATTCGTATCGTTGCGCGAAAGACCTTTTCATCTGCTTCTAGGCAGAGTAAATCTTTCACACCTTCGAGTTATCCTTGCTCCGCGTCGCGGTTTACGACGACGCAAAAACTCGGACCTTTGTCGGCTAGCAGGTGTCCTTCGAGGCCGACATTTTCCTGAGCGGCCGGCCGCAAATTCGGTCATCTCTTTGGTGCGAAAAGGGCCGGAGGGAACTCGAGACAAAGGACGAATTTGGAATACGGGAGGGACGCGCAGCTTGTGGCGGGGTATTTCTACGTACACTAATATTCGTGGTATTTATAATTCTACACTAACTTTAACTCAAAATATAGTTGAAATGCCAGATATTAGCGTGATCTCCACTCAAACTTGCAACTCTATTTCTCTCTATTATTTTTTTCACTATCGACTCATCGGACCAAATATAGGACACATGGAACAAGGAGAGCATATGACAAAAGCAAATATAGCAAAAATATAAAATATCGTGGTTCAGATTCCACATTAAGCAGTAGGTCTATTGACCATTTAAGTCAATTATTATGTCTTTTACTTTACTTCCAGCTGTCTATCTTCTATTTTTGCTCTTCTGCTCCCTCTCTTTCCCCTCCATCTCTTTTCTCCCCCTTCCAATGCTCTTTCCTTCGGAGCCTATCAATGTTCTGTCGGGGAAAGAGTTTGGAGGACAAATTGGGAGTTTTACCACCCACCCTGTCTCTTCGATTTAGGAGGAGTAGGGGGAGAGTGGGAGAGGGGCCGCTGCGATCCGTATCTTTTCTCCCCCTCTCACTTGAATTTCATTTAATTTCATTTCCACTCGCTTACTGCAAATCTGGTATTGCTTATCTCAGGTAAAGGTAGAAATTTCGATAAATCAATGAAGAAAATAGGAAAAAAATAAATGCGCTCATTGGGTTGATTTGAGATTTCTCCTGTTCCTTTTGAGCAAAGTAATTCCCTCAACGGTCTTGTTTTCCTTCATCTATCCATTCCTCTATTTTATAACAGTCAATATCTAACTTATTTATTTCTGGCACTACTTAACTTGGTCACCGGTAAAGTCTGTGTTGCAGTTGGTAATAGGGTGTAATAAACCCCTGCCACGTTAGGGGGCCAGAAAAGAGGGGTGGTTATCGGCGACGAGCCGGAACCTAACTGTGAACTGCCTTTAGAGCTGAGTCTCTTTAGATAGCGTGACCAAGGAGAGTGCGAACCTCGAAAGGCAGGTGAGATATTTAGAGTAGGATAGAGAGAAGGGCTCCTCGCACTAGGGAAAACTTTGCATTTTTTGAAAGTGAATCTCTTTAAGAAGGACCCCTTTCTTCGGAAGGCACACTCAAATAATATGGATTCTCCCTACTTAAAGGGATTCCCATCCAAATTAATACATAATGGAATAAAACGAACACCAAAGGAAGTCTTTCAGAAAATATTTTCGGACTTTGAAATACCCCTAATTAAGTGTATTGAGACAGCAATGGGATTTACTGTTATCTCCCTAGAAAATAAGGATGTAGAACAACTACTCTCCTCAGTAGGCAGCAATCTTAAAAAAAAATAGAAATGAAGCCAGGGTGCCTTCTCAGATTACTGCTAATAGAAACGTGATGTTTAGGAAAATAGAATTGTAGGAAGGCGAACATACTTGCCAAAAAATCAAAGAAAAACTTTAGATGAGGCAAAAGTGGCTGAAGATCTCCGGTCATCAAATTTAGAGAACACACCCATGCAAATTCTCCCTTCCCTCTCTCCTAGTCAAAGAGATGCTTTCATAAACATACAGATCTGCCTTAGATGTTTTGGTATGTAGGACCACACAACACTCAACTGCCGACAAAGACTATAATATGTTCAGAATGCGGAGCGGAAGGACATTATTGGCATTCCTACAACAATACAAACAAAAAGTGTATTAACTGTTTGTGAGGACATAGAATGATGGTTATCATTTGATCTAAAAGGAGAGAAA
Organism: Ceratothoa steindachneri; assembly: GCA_963969495.1. Taxonomy (NCBI): domain Eukaryota; kingdom Metazoa; phylum Arthropoda; class Malacostraca; order Isopoda; family Cymothoidae; genus Ceratothoa; species Ceratothoa steindachneri. The sequence goes on from OZ018319.1 coordinate 156,393,674, forward strand.
TTATAAATAAGAAATAAACGGAAATGCGAAGGAATTAGGGAACTTAGAGGAGAAATATCTAAGATTATATGACCCAGAGTAATTTGACCAGACTACACATAAATTTGACAGAACACTACACGTATAGATCCTCACGTGCATCTTATATTCGCAAGTCATGAACATCGCAAATCCTGGATCTTATGCATCAACGGTCAATAATATGCTTAAGGAAAACGACATGAAATTTCCAAAGGAGATAGACTCGTCTGCAATTTTTTAAATAAATGTCTCGGAAAATACAACCAAGGGATTAATCAAAGAGACTAGAGGAAGAGAGCAAATACCAACTGAGGAAGGAGAGGAGTAAATAATCAGCGAAGTTACAAAAACGCAAAATAACCTCGGATGACACAGGACAAGAGGTCTTCCGAATCACTCGCAGAAAGACACAGAAAAGGAAGAAATCGAAATCAATGGCCAAAAGAATCCCATCGACAACTGCAGAATCTTCCGAAGCTCCGGCTCAAGGCACCAGCAGCGGGAGATCCCAAGTCAAATATAAACGAAAAAAGAAACACCGCTTGCTCCCTTCAACATATAAGGCCTAACAGGAAAACAATTATACGCATGAGAAATTTATTATAGGATAATGGAGGTTAGGAAGTTAAAGATACTACAGATAAACACAAAAGGATGAAGAGACAAATAAACTATATATGGAAATTATTGGGGAGGGAGGATAAGAGAAACCACAAATGGTAGATGGTTCTTCTTTACTAACGTTTCGCTCCTCTGAAGCTTCCTCAGAGTAAGAAGAAACAGAAATGAACAGAACTGTCGGTTTATATGTGCTAAGGACTAAAAATTAATCTATTCTAACGTCTGAACTCTTTGCGATTTGTGAGTTTGTGACGAGTCCAATCTGCGACGAGCTCAGACATTAGGATAGATTAATATTTAGTCCTTAGCACATGTACATAAGCCGGCGGTTCTTTTCATTTCTTGTCTTAATTTCTTGTTACTCTGAGGAAGCTCCAGAGGAGCGAAACGTTAGTAAGGAAGAATCTTGTTCCACTTGTGGTTTCTCTTATCTTCCCTCCCCATTTGTTGTCAAAGACACCCATAAATGAAAATTATCTTAGAAGAATCGACACGGACGTGATACTAATATCAAAGCATGGCAGGAATTTAGAGAACGACATCTTAAGAATTCGAGACTACAATGTCATTGCTACGAATTCATCTGAAGAAGGATTTGATGAAACAGAAATACTTATAAAGAAAGAACTAAATTACAAAACGATACAAAAGTTTTCCGAATCACACATTGTAATAGAACTACAAATCGAACTAACGAACATTATATTGACCACAGGGTACCAGCCACACAGACCCCCCCCAAATGCTGGTACAAAAATTTATAAACTTATTTAACTATAGGTCACTGGTCATCTTGATTGGTGATGAACCCAAGAATATTACAACGCTTGGGACTCAAATTCTCCACTTATATTAAAGAAGAATCTAATACAATGCTTGATATTTGCCTGACTACCTTTAATATACCCTTCAACTCTTAGTTGGAACCAGTAAATTTAGCCTGCAGTAACCACATAGTAACTATAATGTATGTAAAAAACAACATTATACAGAGATCTACGAGGAAATAGTAAGCCTATCACAAGAGCAGATCGAGAGAAATAGAAAGATAAACCTTTGATGTTCGTAGACAATCCACTTAGTGACACCACTTTAGAAGATATCGACGAAGAACTGAACAAAATTCGAGAAGAGATAAAAAAGGCGGATAAGAAACATATCCCACAAAATTCTTACAAGACTATCCAGCAATTCAGATGGTCCCCAGAAATGGCTGGGGAGCGTGAAGAGATAAGGCAGGAATCAGAAGATATAAGATAATTTGGACCTAGGATAGATTCATACATTGCACTCTGGAGATTGAAGAGGGAATTAGTTACGTTAATCTGGAAGAATGGAAGAAACAAAAAGAGACATGGGATCAAAATATCGAAAAAATAGTTGAAGAAACATCCCATAAGGAATTATGGAAACACGTAAACAGACTTAAACCAACACTCGGGAAGGATAAAATGGAAATTAAAGCCGTAAGAGCTAATATTATAGAAGAGGAAGCAGAAATAGATTTTATTTAAAGATCAATACAAAATGTATTTAAAATAAACGAAGAAGAAAAATATTTTTTTATATACAATTTGAAAACCAAATTATAAATGAACTTAACGGAGAGATTGGAAAAACATACTACTTCCACTTTGTCGGAGTAGAAACGAACACCATCAAGGAAACGGACGCAACCAGACCAACGGTAGAAATTAAAGAAATCACGAATAACTTTCGAAAATTTGTCCTAGGAAGATTTAGTATCACCAGAAGAAACGCTTTAGAAGCATCACATAACATGCTAGAGAAGATAAGGAATATATTCACTGCATGCTTAAATACAGCTACTTTCCAGATGAACAAAAAGAAGCTAGGATGATCTTCATCCCCAAAGTGATTACACACCCCACACCAAATGAAAATTACTACCTCGTCTCGCTGCTAGAATTTATCGGGAAGGTATTTGAAAAAAAAATAATCAACACCTGCCAAGTTGACAGGAGTAAAAACCAAGCCACAAAGGTGGCACTAAGTGTCATTATGGAAAATAACGCGAAAGCAAAAAGGGAAAAGATGAGCTTGTAAAGAGTCTGTCGGGACCTGTCCAAGGCTTTCCACAAAAAATGGCAGAGAAGTATGCAATATAAAATACTGTAACTAAAAATGAACAACGAAATGGAAGAAGAGTATACGATTGTATTATGAAAGATACACATTTATAGAAATAAACAATCATCAAGGGGAAATTTTCGAGCTCGTGCCCAACTCCTTCAAGGTGGGTGTCTAAGCCCATCTCTTTATTCAATTTACACCGCAGATATACCGCCACCCAGCAACGAAAGTTGCTAAACATCCAACTTGCTTACGATATTAGCCAGTTGATTATTAACCCATTCAGGAAGGGGGCGCTGCAGGCTAGAATGACGGCAGAAGAGATAAGAAGGATCAACGAGTGTGAAGAAAAATAGAAAATAATAACTAATCGTGATCAATTAAAAAATGTACCGATTTACAGGTAACCCTTATCAAATGTATATGGAGAGGGATAAAAGTACAAATGTAATACAGAGCGCAAGGTGCTGTGATTAACCATTACAGCCTCAAGTTACAAAAAATACGTCATGGAAGTAGTAAAAAAAGAAAAAAGGAATCAAACTATTGTACAAACTGAGAACCCTTAAAATGAAAAATAAGAGAAAATATACTAAATAGCGATTAATCTGCATTTATATATCCATCAATAGCTATTTGGACTATCTCCACCTAATAAAACCCCAAAGGATTCAAAACAAAGCAGCGTACACTGTTACAAGTACTAGAGAGTTGAGCAAAAAAGTCAAAGAGACCTACACAGATAGGGAAAAATTAAGCTAATTAACACAATGATAGCAAAAATAATTATAATTTCTCCCTTTTTATCCAACCTCCAGTAGGTCATACGTTTTTCTGGAAGTTATGGTGGGACCTGAGTGGAAAAGAGGTTGGGATACAGTGTTTTTTATGGTGGACGTAATTATGTTTGCTATCTAGGTTTACCAGCATAATAACCAACACCTTCATAAAAGATCCTTTAAATATCATTCCTAAATTCATATATATTAACAATTCTCTTTAATTCTAAATATTCTCTGTTAAATTTTAAATACAATTTATCTTTTGTATCTCGTATTTTATCCATTCTCGTGATTCTATCTTCGCCCCCAAGGCAACGCCACGCATTAGGCACAAAACCTCCGAAGCAATAATTCATTTCAATCATTTATGGTGGATGGGATTATGTTTGCTATCTAAGTTTACTAACATAATAGCCAATACCAGCATACTGGTCTATAACAAACAACCCTAATACGACTTCGCTGGTGTTTTGTAGTACTTTGGGGGGTTTCTGCTTTTTCCAAGTCTTTTGAACAAGTTCTCAGAAGAGGATCTTAGCAGAGCACTAACATCCTTCTGACTTAGGTCAATCACCTCAGGATTATTTGATGTTTGATATTTTTCTTCGAACTAGATTACAAGTCTGTTTACAGTAAAAGGGGCTAATCAGGGATTCCTAGTTCTAGTGCGAGTATGTTAAACTTAAAATGGAAGGAAATCTATATAAGCCCTAATAATAGGGAAAAGGGATACATAATATTATTACGATTTGAGGAAGTGTAAAATATTTATGTAAACTCCTTTAAGTTTGTTTAGAAGAATTGAGCTAATATACTTATCTTTTCAGAAAACTGGAATGAAAAGAGAGCAAACATGGGAGAAGACCAACGGTTTTGTTCGAATTGGTAAGTGTAACTTATAATATATATATTAATATATATATATATATATATATATATATATATATATATATATATATATATATCAAAAGAAGTACAGTAACATACATGTAAATGCAGGAGAGAAACCTCAAGGTTAGGATCTAGTGTAAGATCCCACGAGTACGAACTTTATCAATTGTTCGCAAACATCCTATCTAAATTAGTCTGAAACTCACATTCACTATTCTGGCGATTTTGTTAATAAAATTTAAGAGGTTCAACTATCCAATAAGCAGGTCCTAAGTTTTGATGTTAATAGCCTTTTAACTAAAGTTCCTGTTGATAAAGCCCTTGAGGTTATTATTGAAAACTTACCTTTGTCTGACCTATCATTACCGTTACCGTGTAATAAAATTGTAAAGTTGGTTCGTTTGTGCGTCACAGACGATGTGTTAAAGCTGAAGATTGTTTTTACGGACAGAATTATGGCCTGAGTATGGGTAATTCCCTTTGCCCTATCCTATGTAATCTGTTCATGGAGAACTTTGAGAAACGCCTCTTCCCTCCTATCTCACATAATCCCATAACATGGCTCCATTATGTTGATGATGTATGTGCCACATGGCCTATTAATGATAACGTATTTGATTATTTCTTTAAATAATTAAACAACATTCACCCCACCACTACATTTAAAGTAGAATGGGAACAAAACAACTCACTGACATTTCTTAATGTTAAAATATCTAAAGTAAACAACAAAACATATTTTTCTGTTTGCCTGAAAACAACCAACGCTAATGCATATATTCACTATTTCTCTTACCATGACGTATCAGTTAAGAGGTCCGTAGTTTCTCTCCTGTTCCTGAGAGCATATCGCATTTGTCATCCTTGTTTCCGGAAGGCTGAAATAAACACGATCATCCAAACATTCATTGAGCTTCAGTATCCCCTTTGGTTCATAGAGAAATGTCATTATAAAGCCAGAGCCAACTTTTACTCACCAGCTAATCCGAGGAAGAAGTATGTAATAATAAGAATTAAATTACATTCCCATAATTAAGTTATTTTAAAAAATTGGTACGGGCCAACAACATCAATGTTGCCTTTCAATACGAAAAAAATGATCCGAAATAGTCTGTCTAAAAATAGATCCACCGATAAAGAATAGAGAGTTTATTATAATCGATGAAAAATTTGCAATAAAGTATACATTTTGGAAAGCAACAGATTCTCCAAGAGAATGAAGGAATACAGATGCGACATGTGCCGTGGAAGCCACTCATCTAGCCTGTTCCTACACATGTCAAATGAAAACCATTCAATTGACATTGATAATACAAAAATAATTTATAATTCTCACAATTATATACATAGGCGTCTAATTGAATCAGCTCTTATAAATGAAATTCCAAACTTTAATACTTGTGAAGTTACAGTGGACATGTGAAGTTAAAGTTAAATTGTAAAGTTACGGCAGCGTTGTGAATCTTCTGTAGCATTATGAATCTAGAGTGAATCTGTGAAGATAGGGTGGAATTGGGAAGCTTCGGTAGGCTTGTAGGGTGACAGTGGATTTGTGAAGTTACGGTGGACTTTTCAACCTACGGTGGAATTGTGAAGTGACGATGGAATTGTAAATCTAAGGTAGACTTGTCAAGCTATGGTATAATTGTAAAGTTACGTTTGAATTCTTAAGCTACAGTAGACTTGTGAACTAACGGTGTACTTGTGAAGTTAAGGTGGACTTGTGAATTTATGGTTGACTTATAAAGTTACGTTGGACTTGTAAAGTTACTGTGGGCTGGGGGAGTCACGGTTGGCTTTCGAAGCTAAAGAAGACGTATTTAGCCATGTTTTACTTGTGAAGCTACGATCAACATGTGAAGGTACGGGAGACTTGTGATGACACGGTAGACTTATGAAGCTACGATGACTTGTAAAGCATCAGTGGACTTGTGAAACTAAGTGAAGTTCCGGTGGATTTGTAAAGCTACGGTGTATTGTGAATGTATAGTGGACTTGTATAGCAACATTGAACATCTGATGCTACGGTAGACTTGTGAAGCAACGGTGGATTGTGATGGTAAGGTAGATTTGTGAATCTATTATGAACTTGTGATTCTATGATGGACTTGTGAAACTACAGTAGAACTATAAACTTACAGTGGACTTCTGATGCTTCGGTGTACTTGTGAACGTATGGTGGATTTATTATGTTACGTTGAACTTCTGATTCTCTGGTGGACTTGTGAAGCTATTTTTAACCTCTAATGCTACGGGGGAATTGCGAAGTTACAGTAGAGCTGTGAAGCTAGGGTATACTTCTAAACCTAAAGTAGACTTTTTAGGCTACAGCGGAGTTGTGAAGCTCGTTGAACTTCTCATGCTTTGGTGGACTTGTGAAGCTACGGTAGACTTGTCAAGTAACGGTGGACTAGTGACGGTAGGGTAGATTTGTGATGCTACGGTGGACTTGTGATGCAGTGGGTCTGTGAAGCGACGGTAGAATTGTGAGGTTACAGTGGACTTATAAGGATTTGTTGTACTTGTGAACGTATGGTGGATTTGTGATGCTACGTTAAACTTCTGATGATATGGTGGACTTGTGAAACTACTTTTAAGGCGACACCACATTCATTTTTGCAAATTTTCACTACGTTAGATTATCATATATAAAATTAAAGCTTATTAAAAGCCCTTTTTTTCAATCAAATTCATAATAACCTACAGCGCCGTTTATGAGATACAGGTGGTTCTTTCAGACCCGGTCCCCCTTGAAAACTGATATCATATAAATGGCTATAGAATTACTAAATATTATGCATTCGAACTCAATTTACGACTAAAAGATGCACATATGATTTAGTTATCATTTGAAATCAGTTTTCTTTAATTCCATTAAAATTTGTGTTAATGGTGGACTAAAGCATATATTTTTCAGACAAGTTCAACTATAGGTTTTTTCTCAGTTAGAAAAGAGGGTGTTAAATGAATAGGAGTGGAGTTCTGAATGGCATCGAATTTAGTTCAATCTATAGTCGAATGATGCTAAAAATATAAACTAGTTCTTAGGCGCCGTTTTTTTAGCAAATATTTAAAATCGCATGGTATAGTTTTGCATTTTGTTCACAAATAAACTTAAAAATCTAAGGAGAATTTCCACGAATGTATAAAATTTTGCATTATCATAATTGTAACTATGTTCTAGTCATGTTCCTAAAACAAAATTATACTACAAAGAGTGCATAAAATTTGCAATAAAATGATATAAAAATCAATCGTGTAGTTTTTTTTTCACAAATTCACTTGAAATATCTACGAAAGATTTTCTACGAATGTATACAATTTTGTATTATCTTAATTTTCATTATGTCTTATACCATAAAAAAGTGCATAAAATTTGCAATAAAATTATATACAAACCAAAAAATGCGAATTTTGAACAAAAGAATTTGAAAAGTGACCAATGAACAAATGTGCTATCCCCTTAACTTATGATGGTAGGGAAAACCGCGAAGCTACGGTAGTACTGTGAGGTTACGTTGTACTTTTGAATCTAAGGTAGACTTGTTAGTCTACGGTAGAAAAGTGACGTTCCGGTGGATTTGTGACGCTACGGTGTACATATTATGAACGTATGGTGGACTTGTGTAGCTACGTTAAACATATAATGCTATGGTAGGCTTGTGAACCGACGGTGAACTTGTGATGGTGGAGTAGATTTGTGAAGCAACGGTGAACTTGTGATAAACGGTTAGCTTGTGAAGTTACAGTAGACTTGTGAAGTTACAGTGGACTTCTGAGGCTTCGGTGTACTTGTGAACGTATGGTGGATTTGTGATCCTACGTTAAACTTCTGATGATATGGTGGACTAGTGAAGCTACCTTTAACTTGTGATGGTACGGGGAACAGCGAAGTTATCGTAGCACTGTGAGGTTACGTTGTACTTCTGAATCTAAGGTAGACTTGTTAGTCTACGGTGGAAAAGTGACGTTATGGTGGATTTGTTAAGCTACAGTGTACATATTGTGAACGTATGGTGGACTTGTTTAGCTACGTTGAACATCTGATGCTACGGTAGGCTTGTGAACCGACGGGGAACTTGTGATAGTAGGGTAGATTTGTGATGCTACGATAGACTTGTGATGCTACGGTAGACTTGTTAAGCTACGGTAGAATTGTGAAGCTACGGTAGAATTGTAAAGTTACATGCGACTTCTGATGCCTCGGTGTTCTTGTGAACGTATGGTGGATTTGTGATGCTACGTTGAACTTCTGATGCTATGGTGGACTTGTAAAGACACTTTTAACTTTTGAGGCTACGGAGGAATTTCGAAGTTATGGGAACGAGGTGAAGCTAAGGTAGACTGTTTAGGCTACGGTGGAGTCGTAAAGCTACGTTGAACTTCTGATGCTATGATTGACTCATGAAGCTACGGTAAACTTGTGAAGCGAAAGTGGACTCGTGAAGGCACATAGATTATTAAAGCTATGGTGGATTTGTAAAGATGCGATAGACTAGTCAAGTTGCGGTGGAATTGTGATGCTACATGGAATTTTAAAGCTACGGTGGACTGCTGAACTTAAGGTAGACTCGTGAAGCTAAAGTGTACTTGTAAAATTTCAGGGGACTAGTGAACTATGGCATAATGTGAATCTACAGAGGACTTGTTAAGATAGGGTTAATTTGTGTAGCTACATTAGACATTGGAAGCTACACTGGAATTGTAAAACTACAGTTAAGTTGTGAAAAAACCTTGGACTTGTGAAGCTAAGGTGTACTTGTGAAGCTAAGGTGAACTTGTTAGCCTACAGTGGAGTTATGAAGCTACAGTTAACTTGTGAAGTTATGGTGGAATTTTTAAGTTACCGTGGACTGTTCAAGTAACAGGGTACTTGTAAACCTTAGTGGATTTGTTAAGCTACCTTGAACTTGTAAATCTACGAAATATTTGTGAAGCTAATGCAGATTTGTGAAGCTACGATTAAGATTTGAATCTACAATGGACTTTGAAGCTACCGTAGACTTGTCAATTTATGGTGGAATTTTGAAGCTACTGTAGACTTTTGAAGCTACGGTGAACTCGTGAAGTTAGGGGGGAATTTTGAGGCTACGTTGAAATTTTAAAGCTAAAGTGGACTTGTGAAGGTATGATGGATTTGTGAAGCTACGGTATAATCCTGAATCGTGCCAGGACAATTCATACCAGGAAAACTGATACCCGGATAACTCATATCGAACAACTCTTATCAAGGACTACTAAAACCAGGTTTAATTTTTCAGGTGTTACTCTAATAGGTTGTCATAGTTTGCTTTAATCCTTAAGAAGATTAAGTCATATTTATGGTCAGCATCAGGAAATTTATAATAAGCTAAGCTGCACCTTATGCCTTAAGCAGAGTAAGTCTGATTTCCAGTGAGCAGTCACCCCTCATCCGTGTTTGTTTTTGGCAGAGTTTTTGAACACTCTTAAAATTTACTTTATCCCTAACAATGCCATATTATATAATGTCTCAGCGAGTAGCTAATAAGCTTGTAGATAATAATAATTATGTATATAATTTTGACAGACAGAATGTAGATAAATGGAGAAAAGTGTGGCTATGCGAAATAAAGGAGTGCAATGAGCCTGTTCAGATGATTACTGAGAAGAACCAGTTAGAAATAGTAACCACAACTACCGAAAACTTGTCGAGCTAGGTCAGAAAAGTCCAAAATAATACAGATGAAGTATTTTGCTTAAAGGTAATTTACTTTAAAGCACTTGCTTTTTTACCAGTGACTGATGTTATTGTTGCATACCAGGAATTGGCCGACCACGATAGTTTGCCACAGGAATTTGTGTCCTACTTTGAAGTGACGTATATAGGACCCGAAAAATGAAGAGGCGCTAGAAGAGGTCGTCTGCATCCAATATTTTAAATTAGTGTATCGAATATTTTAGAGAGGACTACAACTGGCATGACTAAAACAAATAATAGCCTTGAAGGTTTACCCGACATCCAAATATCTGGAAATTGATAAACGCAATAAAGTTGGAGGCAATTTTGGCGCAGAAGAAGAAAATTGATTTTGACCGTGGAGCGAAAATACATTAAAACAGGTGTACAAAGAGTGCAACGAGCAACTAATAACTTTAGTTGAAAATTATGGTCCTTGCCAGAATGTCTTTCTTAAAAGCTATCGCATTAAGTGGAAAGAAATCTACCTATTTTAAAGATAAAAGGTTGTCGTAAAAAAATCGGTTAAACAATAATTAATTCATTGCAAAATGTAAAAGAAAATAACTTATGCCGGCCAATTTAACCATAGAGCTATTATTAGTAATACATTACCATATTTAAGAATCTAATCAATATCCTTCATTCTGAAAGTCATCGTTGGTCACGTGACTATGCAAAGCCGCTCATTGGATAGGGGTTTAAAAACCGAGAATGCCTACCTTTTTCCAACTTAATCTTATTGCTATATTAAGTTTTGATAATAGAACTAAATTTCAAGCAAGGAACAAGTCTTTTTTAATGTAACATCAAATCAAGTGGAAGCAAGAAGGACGAAATGCATGAGAAATGCATATCATCGCCGTTACTATGAGAAATAGAGAGATTGTAACTATTAAATCATTTTTGCCAAATCTTTTTTTCGTGTCATCTTTCGAATTTTTTTTTTCTGGAAGCCATTATTGCGCGAATATACCCATCTCTTTCATCATGACTACCAATTTTACCGTATGCACTTGTTAACTCGCGTATCAGGCGCTCCACTGATTGGGTGTGGTTTGGGAAAGATGGCAATTTAAATTTGCTGACAATCAAATCCTGAAGTTCGGGAATGGTGAGATCGCAAGTGAGGATAGACTTGGAAGTCGTGACTGGATCACAATCAATAAGTTCAGCAATGGTGTTGTGTTCACATTGAAGTTGGGGGGGAGAGGAACAAATCTTCTCAACGACCTGTCACCAACAGCGCTCCCTTGGCCCAGGTCCATAATCTTGCGAACGGCGGAGAGGCAGAGATTTGGATCATCGTCGCAGAGGAGAGAGACGAGCAGATTTTCTGGGTGCGCATTCTATGATTTGATGTGAGGGAACACTATGTTTCACGTTGATTGAGGAAGAAGGCGGAGACATCTGATTTGGAAAAGAATGTGATTGGTGGAGTTAGAAATATGTGTTCAAGTTTTGATTGCAGAGCAACAAGGAATGTAGTTGGTGACGACGTAGAAGATGAGACGGTTCAGGTTCTTCTTAACTTAACCTTTAAAAAGATGCTAGGAGAGATAAGTTGCGCCAAGGCAATAGGCTAAAGTCAACCACCTCGAGTGGGAAATGAGTCCTGGCTTCAAAATTTCAGTTACGGATCAATTTTCCCGCTGTGAATGGATTTGGCGACGAGGAAAAGGTACTTCTGATCAGAGGACAAATCCAACAACACTTCATCTGTCATTGGAATTTCTGGTCCATATGTGTTTGGAACGAATACTTCATCCCTTTCTAACTCTTACATCTTTGACAGAGACTTCCCTATTGGTCCTTTCAAAGAATTATTTTCTGTGTTAGGTCCGTTGACTGTTTGGAATTGATTACGAAGGGCGAGTTCATTCAATGAACTTTTTCACCTAGACGATCCTCAATCTTTTTCAAGATGCCGCCATATATATATATATATATATATATATATATATATATATATATATATATATATATATATATATATATATCTCAGAAAAATACATGTAATTTACTGTCACTCACCTAGATAAGAGAAATAAAGGCTAAATTATCTCGCTGTGTTTGAAGATCTGAGAGTGGCAACGGCTTGCACGGTCCGATGACATTATTTGAGACACTTCGAGAATTAGCGTGTTTGCTTGCTTTAGAAATTTCTGTCAATATATACATTAATTTCGAATAATGAAATGGATTTGCATATGTCATTCGTTGCAGTCTTTGCATTTTTTATGAAGTAAGTGATAAAATGTGTGGTAGGTTCCATATGGGTAAAATAGGTTGGTAAGTATAACCCAACAAAGGCAACGCACAGTCGAGAGAACATCGTATTCCCACGCGGAAGAAACTGTACAAGAAAAACACTTCAAGGAACATGTTAAAAAATCAAGACCATAAAACGGATATGGAAACTAAAAACAGAAGAAGAGAAATGCCTAGATGACGATCGACAAGATGTTACAAAAGTAAAGAAATAAGCAAAAAATGGCGAAGTGCCCAAAACTTAAAAATGAAGGAAAACAACAAAACAAGAAAAACCTAAATAAAAGAGGCGAAGTGCCCAAAACTAACAAGTGAAGAAAAAACAAGAAAAGCGTAAATAAAAGAGGTGGAGTGCCCAAAATAAAAAAAAACGAAGGAAAAAAACAAAACAAGAAAAGTGTAAATAAAACAGAACTATAACAAAGATATACGAAAGAAAAAGAAAGTCTTGGCACGTGCCACAGATCTCATTACTGATTGGCTCAGCTCAACTTTCAGAATTCCCATCCTCCAATCAAAGCTCGAGTTTAAGATAACACGTGAATACGACATTTTTAAACGTTGCGAGAATCTTTGAGCCGATCCTAGAAATGTTATTTTTAATTGCCTCTATGTTTATAATTACTTTCTATTCTCATTTATTTTCTCACCTACGATAGTACAAATGTACGTTCTAATGTTTTCTATATACGATAACTCACAGTTCTGACTTTGGCCCCCCTTATTGTCGTATACAATCTCCACCGAGTTTCAATTTTACTTGTAAAAGATAAAAATACATGTGTATTTATATTAAAATTTCATTCTTTTTTTCTTTATTACACTTGGTATGAGTTTTCCTCGATACGAGTTGTCCTAGATATCATTTTTATAGGTATGAGTTGTCCGATATGAGTTATCCGGGTATCAGTTTTCCTAGAACCGCTGTACTCAACCCGACTGAGAGTCCTCAATCTATAGACCTGTTTCGTGGTAGTCGCGAAGGTTTCCAACATCGTTGATTGTAGTTAAAAACACAAAATACGACTCGGACATCTTCCCAAACTCCAACCCCAACGAGGACGAGCCCCTGTGCCTTCAGGTAGATCAATACTTGTCAGTCTGAATTTTATTTGCATTTAATTATCAAGTTTGGGGATCTCGTATACGATGCAGGGACGGAGGTAGAGCCTACTTACCTGCCCTCAATATATGTTGCATTAAACGGAATTTAACGATACACATATCCAAAGTAAATGTCAAGCTTTGTCAGTTTAGGAAGCTTTTCTCAATAACCAAAATATTAGCACTAGAAAAGGTTCTTAAGGTAATGTTCCTTTACTTTAGGTATTACACTCCACTTCTGGTCAAACATTGATCACCTTCAACCCAGCATAATTGAAAACTGGAAAATAATGGTCTTTTAATATAATATTTAACAAACGGAGACCTGTATAACGTTGTAATATCAACTATCCCAACTAATCAGTTTTAAAATGAGTTCGAAGTACTTAAGGTCACTTTAATCAATTCATCATGAAATATGTATACTCAAAATCTTGGCGCCAACCTGCCCTAAATGACCTTGAAAATCCCGAATTAACTATTCTACATTTATCTTTCACGCGGTAAAGTTTAATCTGCTTATCATCATCAACATCATCTTCATCACTAACTCTATAATTTAAGAAGGGGATTTTTTTGTGTATTTGAATAATAATTTCATCTTAGTTTGGTTATGACTTATGTTTTTTTATTAAAGTTATTTCTAATAAATATTTTCTAATATCAAAAAACAAAATGGTGAAGTTCAGAAATAAATATGAGTATCAAAATTTTGTGAATTTTTCTAAACCCAAAGAATTACAAATAGTGAAGTTCATAATATTTAGTTTAAAGTTCCTTTTTAAAGTCATTATAATTGGCGAAGTTCAGAAAATTTATAAAAATTTAACCATGGCTGCTTTTTTTGAGATTTTAAATTTTAATCTTAGTAGCAAAGCGCAAGCTACCCCCATAAGGGGAAGTGGCCAAGCCATTGTCTGGTTTTAGCATATTTGAGAGACGTTTCCTTAATAAATATCCACAAAAAGTAGGATTGAAATATTCGTCAAAAAAAGTTCTCCACCTTGGTACAAAGGTTTATTTCATTGATTCAATCGATTTTCATTTTTCTAGCCTAATTCCTATTTACAACTCCCTTCCCCCCCAAAATAATATAGGTAAAGTGAAACTAATATAATTATAAAACAATATAAATAAAAATAACAATAGTTTAATGAGATTGTAAAATCAGCTAGGAAGAAAAACCCATGGAAATAAATTATACCTTCCTTACGCAAGTTTTGTTTTTTGATTCGGTGGGGGCGTTATTTTCGACCTTATTTTAGCTGAAGGTCAAAGTAAGTGGAAATTTGTCATGGTTTCTCTGTGTACCGAACTTCGAAGTAACATGCGATATGACCCCTATTTGAATCGTTTTTACTCAGTTGCTATTTTACTCAGTTAATTTTTGCTCAGTTACGTTTTACTCAGTAATTCAGTTACCTTTTACTCAGTAAACTAGTTACTTTTTATTAAGTTACTTCTTATTCAGTGACTCAGTTACTATTTACTCAGTTACTCGTTTACTTTTTACTGTTATTTAGTTAGTTATTTTTTACGCAGTTATTCGGTTATTTTTACTGAGTCACTTTTTACTCAGTTAGTTTTACCTAGTTACTCAGTTATCTTTTACTCAGTTACTCATTCATCTTTACCCACTTAGTTACTTTTTACTCAATTGCTTAGTTAATTTTTACTCAGTTACTTTTTCCTCAGTTAATAAGTTAATTCTTAATCAGTCACTCTGTTACCTTTTACTCAGTTACCCTTTACTGAGTTAATCAGTTAATTTTGCTCAGTTACTTCTTAATCAGTTACATTTTGCTCAGTTAATCAGTTACTTGTTACACAGTTACTCAGATACTTTTTGCTCAGTTACTTTTTAGTCAGTTACTCAGTCAAATTTTAGGCAGTTACTCAGTTACTTTTACTCAGTTATTTGTACTCAGTTACTTTGTACTCAGTTACTTTTACTCAATTACTCAGTTACGCAGCTACTTTTACTGTTATTAGTTACTTTTGATTCACTTATTCAGTTACATTTTACTCATTTACTTTGTACGCAGCTACTCAGTTACATTTTACTGTTATTAGTTACTTTTTACTCACTTATTCATTTACTTTTTAAGCAGCTACTCATGTACTTTTACTCACTTATTTTCTACTCGGTTACTTTTCCTTAGTTATTCAGCTACCTTTTAATGTTACTCAGTTACTTTTTGCTCAGTTACTCACTTATTTTTATTCAGTTACTTCTTATTCAGTTATATTTTACTTAGTTAATTAGTTACTTTTTACACAAGTTCTTGGATACCTTTTGCTGTTACTTTTGAGTAAGTTACTCAGTTACTTTTGACTAAGTTATTTCTTACTCAGTTACCTTTTACTCAGTTACATTTTACTCAGCTATTCAGTTACATTTTACTGAGATTTTCATTTACTTTTTATCCAGTTACTCAGCTATTTTTTATTCAATTATTCGGTTACTTTCTTGCGCAGCTACTCAAGGCTTTTTCCTCAGTTATTTTCTACTTAGTTACTTTTCCTCAGTTACTCAGTTATTAAACTACTTTTTACTCTTATTTAGTTACGCTTTACTCAGTTACTTTTTATTAAGTTACATTTTATTCAATTACTCGGTTACTTTTTACTCAGTTACCCAGTTTCTTTTTACTCAGTTACTTTAACTCATATAACATAGTTAGAATATCAAAATGGAAAAGAAAACTTGCATAATCCAATGCAGATCTATTTGTTCATTAGAGACTGCTTGGATTACTTTGTACCCTTTAGAATAACAATCGCTGGCAAATCCAAGTGGACTTATGTGCCAGTCCTGGTTGGAGAGGAAGCCACTGGAAGAGATTTAGTGATGCGACTGCGAGACCCTTTCCCACCTGATGAGGGCCGCCTTTTCTGCGTTATGGGAGGGTAGATATGAAAGCCCCCGTCGACAGGATCATGGACGAAAGAGTGAAATGTTGTGTGTGCGAAGAGAGGAACGAGGACAGGGAAGCGGTGTCGTGAGTGATGTGTGTGATGACGCACGTGGCCGTTGGTGGTTGGCCCCTGTACACGATAAACCTTTTCCCTCTGCTCGCCTGGGAATCGATCTGGGTACCCAGAGCTAGAAAGAAATGTCTTATCCACTAGACTAACGAGGTCTCATAATATATATAT